>PVHT021183648.1:2879373-2902582 GCA_004024745.2 Catagonus wagneri
TTTTTTTGTCTTTTGCCTTTATCTAGAGCCGCACCCGCGGCATGTGGAGGTTCCCAGGCTAGGGGTCTAACAGGAGCTGTAGCCGCCGGCCTTCGCCACAGCCACAGCAACGCGGGATCCGAGCTGCGTCTGCAACCTACACCACAGCTCACGGCAAAGCCGGATCCTTAACCCACTGAGCAAGGCCAGGGATCGAACCTGCAACCTTATGGTTCTTAGTCAGATTCGTTAACCACTGAGCCATGAAGGGAACTCCTGTCTCATCTTATTTTTAACTTTTTTTTTTCTTTTTGTCGTTTTAGGGCCGCACCCGCACCATGTGGAGGTTCCCAGGCTAGGGGTCAAATCAGAGCTACAGATGTCAGCCTACACCACAGTCACAGTAACGTGGGATCCAAGCCACATCTGCGACCTACACCACAGCTCACGGCAACGCCAGATGCTTAACCCACTGAGTGAAGTCAGGGATCGAACCTGCAACCTCATGGTTCCTAGTCGGATTTGTTTCTGCTGAGCCACGACTAGAACTCAATTTGTCTCATCTTAAATTGTCCTCTCGTGCCTTTAAGAGCCAGCCCTATTCTTAGGACGGCCCTCCTAAACTGAGAGGGAGATTGCTGTGTGTCCTGCCAGACTCCCCAGTCAGAACTGAGCACAGGGAAGAGGAAAAAGCACAGGCCAGGACAAGAAAAGGCAGACAGAAAACAGTCCAGGCAAACTTACCAGCAGGTGGGGCAGGTGCAGGAGTATTGGGTTGTGTGTCCCCTGGAGTGGAGGGGGTAGGAGTCTTTGGGGAAGGTGATCCTGGCTGGGACATCTTCTTGTTTTCCTCTACTTCCGCAAGTTCAGGCATGCTCCAGCGCCCATTAACATGTTCAAACTCCTGAACCTGTAGCAATGGAATGAAAGATTGAAAACCCAATTCCACCTTTAAAAAGCTCCTTTTCCTGTTGGCCCTCCAGTTTCCCCTCAACAATAGAAGGAAGCTCAGGGCTCACCTTCTTACGAATCAAGGACATGACACCAATCCTGGTAAGGACATGCTGACGAGACAGGCCTTCTCGGGGGACACCATCAGCAAAGGTCTCGGCCCCATCTGCTCCTGGCTCACATAAATGCCGCATAAATAGCGAGACATAAGCCCTGCAATAAAGGAGCAGAGAAACAGAGTTAAACACAATCATGCCAACTCTTAGATCAGGTTCTTTACCACCACATCACCGCAGACAATAAATATGGCTCCATTTGAAGAAAGGACCCCCTCCACTGAAAGCTGGTCTCCAGACCCCACGCCATGCCCCAGGACCTCTTCCAGGGACACAAAGAACCCTATCACTAACAGCTTCACCCGCCAAATACAGCAGAGGAAAGCCAGCCACCCCCTCAGCTGGGACCAGTGCTGTGGAAGGCCCAGAGGCTAAGAGCCCCACTCTGTGTCACTCATCCCAGCTAACCACTTTTCCCTTTTTTTCTTTTCCTTCTCAGGGCCACACCCACGGCATATGGAAGTTCCCAAGCTAGGTGTTGAATCAGAGCTGCAGCTGCCAGGCTACGACACAGCCACAGCAATGCCTGATCCAAGCATATCCGTGACTACACTGCCCTGCAACGCTGGATCCTTAACCCACTGAGCGAGGCCAGGGATCGAACCCGTCCTCATGGATACTAGTCAGGTTCTTAACCCACTGAGCCTCAATGGGAACTCCTCCTCTCCACTTACTTGAACTCCTTTTCTGACTTGCCTCGCAGATCTCTCACAAGCCACTGAGTGGTGAAAGCATCCTGAGGTGGCATCCCATACCGCATAATCGCATTAAGAAAGGCTTTTCGCTGACGAGCATTAAAACCAAGAACCTGGGGCGAGGAGAAAGACCCAAGGTGAGGGGAGCAGAACCTCCTCCACTGAAGATCCGAAATGAGCACTCACCCAACCTTCTCTAGAACCGACTGGTACTCACTTCAATATTCCCACCAACACGGGCCAACAGAGGAGGCAATGGCTTATCTTTATCATTCCGCAGGCCCTTACGACTGGGCCTGCGGGGAGCTGCAAGAAGAAAAGAATGTATGAGTGACACTGGTGTAATCTCAAGAAGATGCTGTATTTAAGAAGCCGGCAGAAAGGCAAAGCCCTCACCTTCTGAACGTTCATCAAAGTCTTCATCACCTTCCTCTGAAGCCACTGAATAATCGGACTGGTTGTCGGACTGGTCGTCCTGCCAATCTGGAGGGAGAGAGGGCAGATGAGCGGGGCCCACTGCTCTAGTGGAACGGCCCATGGGTGGGGGGCGGGGCCGGCCACACACACCTCGGTCCTCCTGGGAGCCATCATTGTAGTTGACCTGTTTACGGATTCTTTTTCCTTTGCCCAGATTTCGGGCCAAATCTTCTTGCTGCTGCTCATAATGGTGCCGCAGCAATTTCTCCCAGTAGTCAGGATCCACACTTTCCTCCTGTTTTATGATTTCCCGTTCTACCTCCTCTTCCTCCTGGGACAGAGGGAGGGCCAGGACTCAGGGGTGCTGAAGTTAGCACCACCAGCTTACCGTGGTCCTCACAGTTCCCACTCTGCTATCTCCTGTGCATGTCTGGACTCTGAAATACTTGCTGTGCCAGCTTGGACCTAAGAACTTAAAAGAGCTTTAATTGACAGGACAAGGTTCTTCATAGTTATGTAGAGGTTAGCAAACAACATAACTAAAGCAAATGGAACGGAGCTGTTATCACAAGAAGAGTGAAGAGACGGTCCGCTTTCTTTTTCTTTTAACCCCTTTTACTGATATACATACAGTTGGGAGACAGTAAAAAAACAGAAGAGAGAGATTAGAGCCTTAACAAGATAGATTGGAGACACTTCTGAAATACTACAAAAGACTTTCCCAAGAGATAAAGTAGAAGGGCTATATTTCATAAACTTCATAAAATTTACCAAATGTGTGAAAAAACTTTCTAGCCCAGTAATGTTCGTGCTCCTTTTAAAGTCTTACATTTTTTCAGATACTTCAGGACCACTAATTCCAAACCCCTTGCATTAGGGTTAAGATGCTGCTCATAGCATAATACTAGAAACAACCTAAACATCCATCATTATGGAATTTGAATAAATTAGAAGGAGAATGGGTGAAGAAAGTCAAAATGTATAAACTCCCAGTGAAAATAAATAAATCATGGTGATTTTATGTATAGCATGGTAGCTACAGTTAATACCATATTACATATTTGAAAGCTGCTAAAAGAGCAGGGGTTTTTTGGCCATGCCTGAGGCATACAGACGTTCCCAGGCCAGGGATCGAACCCACACCACAGCAGCAACCAGAATCACACCAGTGACCATGCCAGATCCTTAAAACACTGAGCCACTGGAGAATTCCAGGAGTAGCTCTTAAAAGTTCTCATCACAAGAGAAAGAAATGTCTAACTATGTATAGTATCAGAAGGGTTCTGATTGTGGCTTAGCAGTTATGAACCCAACTAGTATCCATGAGGATGTGGGTTAGATCCTTGGCCTTGCTCAATGGGTTAAGAATCCACCATTGCTGTGAACTGTGGCGTCAGGTCGGCAGCTGCGGCTCTAATTCAACCCTTATCTTGATAACTTCCACATGCCCAGGTTAAGTACGATAATAGATATTAACTAAACTTCTTAGGGTGACCATTTTGCAATATATACAAAGTATCAGTTATTATGCTGCACACGTGAAACTAATACAGTGGCATATATGTCAATTACATATCAATTTTTGAAAATAAATTACGGTACTTTCAATTAACATATTATGCAGCAAAAAAATGAGGAGGGGCTCATTACTGATTTGGATGACATGTTGGACAAAAGCAAAGTAAAGAACATTACATATAAGAAACTACTTTCCTGGAGCTCCCGTTGTGGCGCAGCAGGAACGGATCTGATTAGTATCCATGAGGATGCATGTTCAATCCCGGGCCTTGCTCAGCAGGTTAAGGACCTGGCGTTGCCTGAGAGCTATGGTGTAGGTCATGGCTGCTGCAGCTCCAATTCGACCCTTAGCCTGGGAACTTCCACATGTCCATGGGTGTGGCCCTAAAAAGCAAAAAAAAAAAAAAAAGAAACTACTTTCCTTAGAAGGAAAAGGAAAAAAGGTCCTTGCGTGTCTATAAATGTGTATGTATATATACACATATGTAACTTTGAGGCACATAATTTTTTTTTTTTTTTTGCTTTTCAGAGCCATACCTGCAGCGTATGGAAGTTTCCAGGCTAGAGGTCCAATAGCAGCCGCAGCTGCCAGCCTACACAACAGCCACAGCAATGCCAGATCCAAGCCATGTCTGAGACCTACACCACAGCTCACGGCAATGCTGGATACTTAACCCACTGAATGAGGCCAGGGACCGAACCCACATCCTCAAGGATACTAGTCGGGTTCGTTACTGCTGAGCCACAACAGGAACTCCCCATATAAAATAATTTTCAAAAGATATACAAGAAACTGAAAACATCACTTGTCCTCAGGGGAGGAGCTAGGTGGCCAGAGGACTGGGATGGGAAAGAGATACCTCTGTACCTTTTGAATTTTGAACCAGCTGAATTACAGTGCACTCCTGAACAACACAGGTTTAAACTGCACAAGTTCACTTACACATGGATGTTTTTCAATACAACAATGCTACATGGCCCATGGCTGGTTGAATCTGCAGAGACGTAGGAACCACAGATACGGAGGACCAACAATAAGTTGCTCAAGGGTCAGTTATACTAATATTCAAAAAAAGCAAAATCTAAAAAGGCTATAAAAGGCTATAAAGAGCAGCCACAGCCACTAATGAGAGCACAGGCAGCATTCCTGTGTAGTCACCAGCAGAGGTGATCAGTGGGAGGGACGGTACACCCCTCCCATCCAAACACTCAGCAGGTGCTGCCACCATATGCAGTCACCACTGACAGGAATCAGAGCGCCTTACAGGAGGGCAGTTCTGACTAGATACTACAGGTCTACAGACCCATCAGACTTTTTAGCCACAGTTACACACAACTGAGGTTAGTAGTAGTAGTGTCACTCAATAGGAAGGCATGAGAAAAACACAGCAAGAGGGATGGTTCTAAATAAGAAAAAGTGGCAAAAACCACCAGTTACCTAACCTTGGTAACTTAAAGGGGATAGGAAAAGAAACCAATTTTTCTTTTTCATTTTATACTCTATACTATTTGGGACAAAAAATTATTATAGAAGCCACATTTTTTTTTTCCTTTTTAAGGTTACACCCATGGCATATGGAAGTTCCCAGGCTAGGGGGTCGAATCAGAGCCACAGCTGCCAGCCTCCGCCACAGCCACAGAAATGCCAGATCCAAGCCACATCTGCGACCTACGCCACAACTTTCGGCCACACCAGATGCTTAACCCACTGAGCAAGGCCCGGGATCAAACCCGCATCCTAATGGATACTAGTTGAGTTCTTAACCTACTGAACCACAACAGGAACTCCTACAGAAGCCACATCACTGAGGGAGGGGGGTTGTTCCTTTTCGCCACACCCACAACATGTAAAAGTTCCCAGGCCAGGGCTCCAACCGACACAACAGTGACAATCACTGAGTACTTTTTGTTTTACACTAAGAAAATAGAAAAAAAAAGAAAAAAGGAAAACAATTCTGTTGTAAATAGCACAGGAAGATGGCGTAAACATTTATCTTATCTCCTACCTTTTCTCTGGAGAGACTGGAGATAGCAATCCAAAGTTTACTTATAGAGCTAATAAAATACATAAGAGAAAAAAATGAGATTCTGATAAAGAGCTAATATAAAGTTTTGTGTGTGAAATGAGGCCATGAATTTCTGGACAGCCACGTCAAAGATAAGAATGTGATTTGCTCATCTGTTACAGTATTTCTTTTCAAAGGAAGAAATATATCAACTTATCAATGTACTAATTTGCCTAGAGACATCTCCCTCTTCTCTCAAATACCATCATGGTCTCAATTCCAATTTCTGGACCAATCACCAAGCACAGCACTGCCTTGGACTCATACTCACCCCCATTTCTTCCTCTCGCACCACATACTGGGCTACTTTGAAAGAGCTCAAATATTCATTCATGCCCTGCAATTCCGTATCCTCTGTCTCATCCTGGTTCCGGTCCAGCAGTCGTTCAATGGCCTTATCATCATAGTGGATAACACTGCTGTCTTCTCCCTCTTTGTTGTCTCCTCCTATAAAGAATGAGGGGTCCACACCCCCAGTTAGCTTCAGCAGCTGCAGTGGAAAAAGCAAGTCCCACAGGACCCAAGGTCTGAGTCTCAGGACCATAGGTACCAAAGAAAGCTACCTTTTAGAGAGGCCAAGCCCCACACCGAAACGAGTTCCTGATTAGCTCACCTCCATCTGTGGCTTCATCCTTGAATAATTCCTCAGTACCAAACTTGAGGATGTCATCAAGCTCCTGTTTGGACATGGAGCCAGTCTTGGAGCCCAGCCCAGGCCGAACAACTAGATGTGTCAGCATCATCTTCTTCTTCGCCACCTGGGTGATGCGCTCCTCCACTGATGCACGGGTCACAAACCGATAGATCATCACCTTCTTATTTTGCCCAATACGATGAGCTCTGCTAAAAGCCTGGAGTTGGGCACGAAATGAAGCTGAAAATTGAAGTAACTGTATTTTCTTGTTTCTACTCTTGCTTTGACTTCCACATAACATACAGCACAAGGTAGGAGCTACAGTTTGTCTTCACTCATACAAAATTTCCTTTTGCACCTCTGCTTCCAAACACCAACCTCTATCAAGATACCCAAAATAGGACCATAGCTAACCCAAACTTTCTGTCTTACAATAGAAGACATTTAAAAAGAATATATTGTGGAATTCCTATTGAGGCTCAGTAGAAAACAATCTGACTAGCATCCATTAGTACATAGGTTCAATTCCTGGCCTTGCTCAGGAGGTTAAAGGAACCAGCGTTGCCATGAGCTGTAGTGCAAGTCACAGACGTGGCTCGGATTTACCATTACTGTGGCTGTGATGTAGGCCAGTGGCTGCAGCTTCAATTCAACCCCTAGCCGGGGAACCTCCACATGCCGTGGGTTTGGCCCTAAAAAAACAAACAATACATTCTAGCTGATGGGACTCTTACATAGAACACTGCGCATTTCCAATAAGTCACTGTACACCAAGGCTGCCACCTCTGCTCACCTGGATGTCATTATGGGGGTTCCAGTCAGAGTCATAGATGATAACTGTGTCAGCAGTGGCCAGATTGATTCCAAGGCCTCCAGCTCGAGTGGAAAGCAAGAAGCAGAACTGCTGAGCACCTGGTGCTAAGAAAGAAACCAAAAATACCATTAAAGGTGTCTCCTAAATTCCAACTAATAAATGTAGAAGGAATATTAGAAACATAAAATCCTATTAGGGAGTTCCCATTGTGGCGCAGAGGAAACAAATCCAACTAGGAACTATGAGGTTGCAGGTTCCATCCCTGGCCTCACTCATTGCGTCAAGGATCCTGTGTTGCGGTGAGCTGTGGTGTAGGTTGCAGACATGGCTTGGATCTGGCGTTGCTATGGCTGTGGTATAGGCCAGCGGCTGCAGCTCCAATTTAACCCCTAGACTGGGAATCTCCATATGATGCGGTATGGCCCTAAAAAGTGAAAAAAAAAAAAAAAACCCATTAGACAAACATCAACATAATACTCATAAGCAAGGTCCACCAATGGATACTGAGTTCAGTGTGAAAGTTTAGGGTAAAACACACTACCATAGTCTCAAATATCTCCCTCGGGATATTTATCAACTACAACGAAAAAAGAGTAACTTTACAGTAGAGAAATTCAGCAGACACCACCTCAACTAAGTGATCAAGGTTAACACCAGCAATGGAACATTATCAACGTCACACCCTCACCAGGGATGAAAAGGATCCAGCACTGCTTCTGTGGGACCCCTGCTCAAAATGTCTAACATCAGTCTAATCATGAGAACACACCGGACGAAGCTAAACTTAAAGAGACTTTCTACAAAAGAACAGACCAATCATCATCAAATGCATCAACTCATGAATAATAAGGAGGAGCTCCTGTCGTGGCTCAGCAGAAATGAATCTGACCAGCATACATGAGGACAAAGGTCTGATTCCTGGCATCACAGTGAGTTAAAGGATCTGGCGTTGCCGTGAGCTATGGTGTAGGCTGCAGATGAGGCTTGGATCTGGAGTTGCTGTGGCTATGGTATAGGCTGGCAGCTACAGCTCCTATTTGACCCCTAGCCTGGGAACCTCCATTTGCCATGGGTTTGGCCCTAAAAAGCCAAAAAAGAATGAAAAACTAGAAGACACACAACAACTACACACGAAGTGGGATTAAGACTGGATCCTGACACAGGAAGCAGCTAATGCTTGATTCAAGTCTGCCATTTAATTGACAGTATGAATTCCATGTTAATGCCCTGGTTTAGATAACTGTATTGTGGTAACAGAAGTCATGATAAAGCAAAGTTTTGTGAAGGGCATACATGAAGTCTCTGTACTACCTTTGGAATTTTAAGTTCGAAATCATTTCAAATTAAAAAGTGAGAGAGGAGTTCCCATCGTGGTGCAGCGAAATGAATCCAACTAGGAATCATGAGGTTGTGGGTTTGATCCCTGGCCTTGCTCAGTGGGTTAAGGATCTGGCGTTGCAGTGAGCTGTGATGTAGGTCACAGACGTGGCTCGGATCTGGCGTTGCTGTGGCTGTGGCGTAGTCCGGTAGCAACAGCTCCAATTAGACCCCTAGCCTGGGAACCTTTATATGCCTAGGGTGTGGCCCTAAAAAGACAAGAGACTAACTAAATAAATACATACATACATAAAGTGAGAGAAAAAAGAAGAGGAAGTGGTAGTGGCTACTGAGATAAATCTGCCACTAACTCGCAGTCTGGGCTCAAGATGCAATGAAGGGGATTAAAGGAAGTGCAGAAAGAACGAAGACTCTAAAAGGAAAAATAATCTCCAAGGAATAATCTAATACATTCTTCCAATCAAAATATTTAGGAGTTCTCGTCATGGCTCAGTGGTCAACGAATCTGACTAGCATCCATGAGGACATAGGTTCAATTCCTGGCCTTGCTCAGTGGATTAAGGATCTGGCATTGCCGTGAGCCATGGTGTACGTCGCAGACTAGGCTTGGATCCTGTGCTGCTGTGTCTATGGCATAGGCTGGCAGCTTCAACTTCAGTTGGACCCCTAGCCTGGGCACCTCCATATGCCGTGGGTGCGACCCTAAAAAGATCCCGGCAAAAAAAAAAAAGGCAAAAATACTCTTTTGTGTAAACTGACAAAGAGCCCAAATCACTACATAGAAAGGCAGATGCCCGAGAAGAACAAGAGACCAGTCCAGGGCCACTGGTGAAAGAGGCTGCCAGGACGAAGCCACTCCTTCCCTCTTACCATTGAAGCGATCGATGGCCTCCTGACGCATGTTCCCAGTGATTCCACCATCAATACGTTCGTATTTATAACCTTCATGTTCCAAGAAATCCTCCAGCAGGTCCAGCATCTTGGTCATCTGGCAAAGGAGCACAATTTATTACAGGCGAGTCACACGATAATCCCTCCCTGTGTTGCCAAGCTGTCCAGTGCCACCCTCTAAATTCCAGTCAAGCCCACTCAATACCTGGGAGAAGATGAGCACACGGTGCCCACCCTCCTTAAGGTTCTTCAGCATCTTCTGTAGCAGCAATAATTTCCCAGATGCTCTAATTAGGGCACTGCCATCATACATGCCATTAGGCATCTTAGGGGCTTCCTGAGGAAAGCAAAAACAAAAAAAAAAATACTGAAAGATACCCCAAATCAGGCAGTTCCCAAGAAGGACCAAGATGCAGCACAACATACCATTGCAGCCACAGGGAAGAGATACGGGTGGTTGCAGCACTTCTTAAGATCCATGACCACATTTAGCAGAGAGACCTGGTTGCCACCACCTCGAGCGTTGAGCGCTTCAAAATTCCGAGTGAGGATATACTTGTAGTATTTCCTACACGTGCAAAAGAGCAACAGAAGTCACACTTGATGACTTCAACGACTCATAATGCAGTCCCAAGGCCTGAGACCTCCCTTCCAACATCACTCATTTTGGGACTGAGAAAACCTAAGAAACATCACCATCATTTTAAATAAGGTAAGAAAGGGTTCCCACTGTGGCACAACAGGATCAGCAGCATCTTGGGAGTGCTGGGAGGCAGGTTCAATCCCCGGCCCAGCACAATGGGTTAATAAGGACCTGGTGTTTCGGCAGGTGTGGCTTTGACTGCAACTGTGGTTCGGATCTGATCCCTGGCCTGGGAACTCCACATGCTTCAGGCAGCCAAAAAAGAAAAACTGAAACATATACATAAATAAATAATGGAAGAAATAACATATGAACCCTGTGCCCCAGCTTCCTGGGGATGGGTTTGTTTAGGCCTTGCTTGCTTCTGTTCCCATATGCCTTGAAGTGGGGTATGGAGAGAACTGGGCCACTATGCAGACCGGCTGATGTCTAACTGTATCTGCAAAATGGAGCCAACGTTTCTGTCCCTTCAGACTCACTTCTGCATAGGGCTCAGCTCCACACGCACGATCAGCTCTGTCTTGGATGGCATGTTCTTGAACACATCCGCTTTGAGCCGCCGCAACATATGAGGCCCCAGCATGTCATGGAGTTTTTTAATCTGGTCCTCCTTGGCAATATCAGCAAACTCCTCCAAGAAGCCTTCCAAATTGCTTTCGAAGAAGAAAGGAAAAAGTTGTTGACAAGGGAGAAAAAGAAGTGATATAGGAAATAGGCAAAAGGAAGAAACAGAAGAATTAAGAGCAGATTATGGATCAACACACACTTACTGGAACCTCTCAGGGGTGAGAAAGTTGAGCAGGTGAAACAACTCTTCCAGATTGTTTTGTAATGGAGTCCCAGTCAGCAACAGTTTGTGCTGGAGTGAGTAGCCATTCAAGACCCGGAAGAACTGGCGAAGCAGATGGAGACAAGTGAAATTCAGTAACAGGAGGACCCTGGTACATCTCTGCACACCGCAGTTCCACCGCCCAGCAGTTAAGCTCCCACCCCCACCTCTCTTTTAAGGCCTGGCCTCCAAGGGTTACCATGAGCAAGGAAAGCAGGCAGAGACCCTTTTTCCTTTTCCTCTCCTCCTAAGCCTCCCCTGAATGAGTAGGTGGTATCAGAACACTGACACTAGAGACCAGCCCTCCCCTGCCCCTCACCTTAGACTGATTGTTCTTGAGCCGATGGGCTTCATCCACGATGAGGCAGGCCCAGTCAATAGAGCCCAAGATGGCCATGTCAATGGTGATCAACTCATAGGATGTCAGGAGCACGTGAAATTTCACAGATGCCTCTTTCTGCACAACAACGCAACCGGTCATCAAGAGCCAACTCCTCCGCACAAGCCAACTCAAGGGACCTAGGGATTTCCTCCTCCTAGCCATTATGCTTTGGCTGCGCCCCCTCCTCCCCGCTCCCGGACCAGAACACAGGGGGCCCACAGCAACAGCTCGCTCCCAAGGGTGGGCTCCCCTGCACTGAGATACCTTCATTCGGGAAGCCTTCTTGCCACCACGAATGGCATTATCCTCAAAGGAGAACTCATTCTCTCGGATGATGGCACGGCTGTCCTTGTCACCCACATAGGTCACCACATACATATCAGGAGCCCACATTTCAAACTCCCGTTCCCAGTTGATGATGGTAGAAAGGGGGGCACTCACTAGGAAGGGGCCTTTGGAATGACCCTGTGAAGAAGAACAGAAGAAGCAGAGTAAGGACTGGGGGCCCCACATGCAACCCCAGTGGCCACCCCCGCCCCAGGAGCTGGCGGAGGGCTGGCCTGTGCACTGATGCCCTCCCCTCCCCTTCCTCGAGGCAGGAACACGTCCTGACTATTTCTGCCCACAGAGCACACCTGCCTCCACTGAGAGCTTAAACCTTACCGCTTATAGAGTCTTTCCACACCAATCCCCCTGCCCCAGCTCTGCTGCTCTCAGCACATACCCATCCCCCAGAACTGAGGCTCTCTGCACCCAACACTAATCCTGCCCACAGCTCCATTCCCCCGTCTGTCTCTGTTACTTGTGTCTATCTCACTGTCTCTCAACAGTATTCTTCAGGGTTAAAGACCAATTTTTTTCTTCCTTTTTCTGTCTCCTTAGAGTGCCAGGGAAAACCATGAACACAAAATACCCACACAAAAAAGTAACAACCCCATGAGCTGCAGTGGCTCCGACAGGGACCACAAGGCAGCACCGGCTTCCACCGCCTCGAACCCAGGCCCAGCGTCCAACGTCTCGGCCCCTACCACACTGCCCACCGGCTCCATAGCAGAGAATAAGGCCAGGCCCACAGGGGCTGGGGCCTGAGCTGCAGCAGGGGGGACGGGACCCGTGGTGGCACAGGCCGTGAAGCCGGCCAAGTGGTGCGGGTGGCTCCGGTGTCAGCAGGCAGCGCGGTGCCCCCAGAGGGGGCCATGTCTAACAGGGTGTATGTGCTGCCAAGCACAGTCCATGGAGACGTGAAGCCCGTGGTGTCCAGCACGGCTTTGGTGGGCCTCCTTGATGCAGCTGGAGGATTACACGCCTACGATCTGATGCAGTGACTGCTTACTACCTGAACCGTGCTGGTTTTGAGGCCTCGGACCCACGTGTAATTCGACTCATCTCCCTAGCTGCCCAGAAATTCATCTCAGATATTGCCAACGAGGCCCTATGGCACGGCAAAATGAAGGGCACAGCCTCCGGCAGCTCCTGAAACAAGAGCAAGGACCGCAAGTACACTCTAACCATGGAAGACTTGACCCCCGGCCTCAGCAAGGATGACATCAATGTGAAGAAGCTGCACGACTTCACCTGAGCCAGCCGGTCTATATGGACTTGTCTGTCCCCCTGTCCCCACACCAGCCTATTTTCACAATAAACTTTACTGTGACAGGCCAAAAAAAAAAAAAAAAAAATACTAACAGCCCCATCTCTCCTACCTCCTTGTAGAGGGAGTAGAGGAAGACGGCTGTCTGAACCGTCTTCCCAAGGCCCATCTCGTCAGCCAAGATGGTGTCAGTACCCTGAGCCCAGGAAAAGCGCAACCAGTTCAAGCCCTCCATCTGATAGGGGTGCAAGGTTCCACCTGTGGCATCCAGGTACTCTGGCTGTCGCTCGTATTTCACTGTTGGCTGAAGGATAAAATAAAGAAGTCAAGAGTTGTCTTCATAATGCAGTAGCTGCCTCCTCCTTACACATCCTCAATAGATCCTACTCAAGAGAGCCAGAAAAAATGGTGGGAAAGAGGATGAGCAATGTTTATCATAACTTTGTGTTTGACTTAGGATCCTCCAGGAAGCAAGGCAACAGAGATCCTGGTCCTACAGACATCTGATGAAAGACACATCACAGACTCCCTGGCACTACAATAATTCTACTAGTCAGCATCCACCAGATAAATAATCATGTCAACCCTGAATTTATCCTTTTTTCCCCTTTTTTGGCCACCCTGAGGCATATGGAGTTCCTAGGCCAGGGATCAAACCTGAGCTGAAGTTGAGACCGACACCACAGCTGTTGCAACACCAGATTCTAAATCCACTCTGCCAGGCCAGGATTAAACCTGTTCCCTACTGCTGCAAAGACACCATCAATAACCTTGCACCACAGTGGGAACTCCTATCTTTTTTTTTTTTTTGCTTTTTAGGGCCGTACCGACAGCGTATGTAAGTTCCCAGACTTGGGGTCCAATTGGAGCTGCAGCTGCCAGCCTACACTACAGCCACTGCAATGTGGGATCTAAGCCATGACTGAAATCTACACCACAGCGCACGGCAACACCAGATCCTTAACCCATTGAGCAAGGCCAGGGATTGAACCCGCAACCTCATCATTCCTAGTCGGATTCATTAACCACTGAGCCACGACGGGAACTCCTAGCTTGTATATTTTTAGTCTTTTCGGTATGAAAAGAGAAAATAAAGTAATCCCGGTTCACAGCGACGTGCAGAAGTCAGGAAGCCGACTCTGTGACATACCTCAGTTGCAGGTGCTACCTGAGATGGTGACTTAGAGCACCATCACCAGACTGGGGCAGGCAAGACACATCCACCACCCAGCAAACCGCCCTCCCTCTTCTGCCAACTCACATCCACCGTTGGGGTCTCTGGGGGCCTCTCCAACTTCCTCAGCTTCACCTTCTTGAGCTTCTTGCCTGGCCGTCCTTCCTCACCCCTCATCAACTCCCTGAAGAAGACAGATAAGTCACCCAGCTGTCTGGGGTCCTTCTCAATAAGCAGCCATTCCATGCCTCCGCAAAGCCCCTCACCTGTGATTCCAATAGCTCTGCTTGAACAGATCGTAGTCCTGTATCTCCACATCCTCACTCTCCCAAGAGGCCTGATCATAGGGCAGGTCCCGCCACTTGATCAAGTAGTGGACATGGCCCTTCTTGTCCACACTGCAAGGTCAAGCAGAGAAAACCCTCAGAGCCAGAAGGCCACTCTCCTCACCTCCCAAGTCAGCCTTACTCTCAAAAACTATCAACAGTAGATGTTCCAAACCAGACCTCTAGGAAGGCCAGATACCACATGTATTCAGAACCAAATGCATATGGTCTACCAGTCTTTGCACAAAAATGATCTCTATCCCCCAGTCTATGGCTCAAATACCAGGATTCAGTCAGTTAATAATATACTGACTCAGAGTCCCCGTCGTGGTACAGTGGTTAACGAATCTGACTAGGAACCATGAGGTGGTGGGTTCAATCCCTGGCCTCGCTCAACGGCTTAAGGATCTGGCGTTGCCGTGAGCTGTGGTGTAGGTCGCAGACGCAGCTCAGATCCCGCGCTGCTGTGGCTGTGGTGTAGGCTGGCAGCTACAGCTCCAATTCGACCCCTAGAGCCTGGGAACCTTCCATATGCCACGGGTGCGGCCCTAGAATAATAATAACAATAATAATAATAATAATAATAATAATAATAATATACTGACTGTCTCATCCAGGTCTAAGTCACTGGTAACATGAATTTTCATAACGCCTTTGGCAGGGAGCCTCCCAAAGACGCACTGCCCAAATCCAGTACACACAGGACAAACACCAGCCTGGCCCAGCCTCATGGTACCTGTGGTTGAGGATTCGGTGGATCATCATCCACTCAGGTTTTATCCCATAGCGATAGAAGCGTTCCTCCATCTCTGCAAATTTTGGGTCCTTGTTCTTCCGTTTGCGGCTCTTCTCTTCATCGCCACCAAAGTCCCCAGAGGGTGGCTCGTCCATATCATTCTTGCGCTGATAGTTTCGGAACATCACCTGACAGTGCAGCTCCAACTGCAAGCATAAGAAGAGTAAGTTCCCAAGGAGTTTTGTTCACTCCTTCCAACCACAAGGATGTTTTCTCACTACCCTCTTCCCCGCATGTCTGGTCCACCCCAGGTTTACCTGCAGTTCGGACACCCAGGAGCAGTGCCAATACGACATGCCTTGCCACTTCACAAAGAACTGCCGCTCTGGCCGCCCCTCCAAAGGCTTAGGGGATGGAGTATTGGGATCAGCATCTGGGGGCCGAGGCACTGGTGTGGGAGACGGTGGCTGACCCCACTTCCAGATGAGGATCTTCTGAACTTTGCCCTTAAGAGCTGGACACTAAGAGAGCAAGAGACAAAATCCAACACCAAATCATTACCATGGACAGGAAATGGGAGGGCCTGCAGCTTCAACCTCATCAAAGGGTTATTAAAAATCTCATTTTAGGAGTTCCCTGGTGGGCTAATAGGTTAAGGATCCTGTGTTGCCACAGCTGTAGCCTGGATTCGATTCCTGGCCTGGGAACTTCCATATGCCATGGGTGTGGCCAAAATATTAAAAAATTAAAATCTCATTTTGTGGGGTGGGGGGCATGCCCACGGCACAATGAAGTTCCTGGGCCAGGAATGTAACCTGTGCCACAGCAGTGACCCAAGCCACAGCAGGGACAATGCCAGATCCTTAACCTGACAGACCACCAGGGAACTCCTGAAAGATCATCTTAACTAAGATTTAATCCTAGGACCCTTCTAAGGAGAGAACAGAGTTCCCTCTCTGTTTGTGGATTTCATCCAGAATCTGAGTGACATTATCACTCCAAACTGCTTAACAGAGTCAGTAGCTAGACTTCGGCAATAACCCAGAACAAGTAGGGACAGAAAACTCACAAGTAGGGACAGAAAACTCACAGACCTGGAGCCCGGAATTCCTCTAATAAGCAATCTAAAGGCACTAAGTGTCCCTATTATATTACTAAGCTACCAAGACCAACTTGAGGCCAGGTATCAAGACAGGAAAGGATGTTATGAACTGGTACAATGCTCCATCCCACTAAGGGGAGCTGGGAAAGCATCACCTCTGTTCAAAGTTACTCCCACAGTTTCCCAAAAGGTCCCCCAAAACTATATAGGGAAGGAAAATGACTGACTCAGAGCTAAAAGGCCTACAGTTTTCCACCGACCCCTCCCGCACCTGAGCTTCATGATGCCTGCACATAAGAAGGGTAAGCCCTCCTACTGGACCACACCTCCCTCTTCTCCCACCTGGCTGGGGTCAGGCACTCACTGTACAGCGGGGACAGAGCCATTCGCCATTGGGGATCTCTGGAAGGGGGGGGTTCAGGCAGTGGATGTGGTAGGAAGAAGGACAGGTGTCACAGCACAGCAGCTCCCCACCATCCTTGCAGACGCGACAGAACTCCATATGGTGGTCATCCTCTTCTTCAGGGTCTCCCCCAACCTCTTCCAGGATCTCCTCACCCTCCGAATTGTCCTCTTTAGCCTCCCACTGGATGCCTTCCTTCTCCTGCAGTCAAGGACAGAATCAAGATTATGACCACCCCCCACCCCACAAGTCTGAACTACACCCATCACTCCTTTGAAGGTTCCCCCAAGCCCTCAGGCAGTACCACCACCCAGGCCCCAGAGTTTTATCGTCCCACCCTTCCTCTCAAGGGCTGCCAAGGGCCACAACAGCAGGGCACTCACGCAGTGTGGGCAGCTCCACTTGCCCTCAGGAGCCTTCTCCATGTCCGGATCCAGGCAGACCATGTGGTAAGCTCGGGGACAGGTATCACACAGGATGATCTCACCGCCTTGCTGGCACACCTCGCAATAGTCCTGGTGGTCTGTCTCATAACCATCCACAGCAGTCACCTCCTCCTCGCCTAGGCAAGGAAGAGGGGAAGCCCAGTTATTAGAAAAAAACTACCTCCCCCCACCCCCCTCAAGCCTAACACCTATCTCCTTAGGGAGATGCTTCCCCAGTCTTTCCTCCCTTATCCCGTCACACGTTGAGACAGAAAAGAAACACACCTTTCTTTTTCTTTTTAGTGGTTCGGAGTTTCTTACGGCTGCGGCTACTACGGCTGGTAGAACCATCGGAAACAGAATAGCTATTGATACTGGCATCATCGAAGTCAGATTCCACATCCAAGTCATCATCCTCACTCTGGCAGAACGAGAAGGAGAAAAGTTAGAGGTTCAAGCCAAGGGGAAGAAGAGAGTGGTGGAAAAGGGATCACTCTATCACTAAGGGTACTGGGATCCCAGCAAGGGCAGTAACGTGTGGAACCTAGTCACCGGTTCCGCGGCCCCCTCCCCACACTCTCATGCACCTACTCAGAAGGCTGAATGCTGACCCAGGACCTCATCCCTCCATCAGCTACGGCACCCTCACGGGGGGGGGCCCTGCTCACCGAGGATCTCTTTCGCTTAGAACCAAAACCTCCCAGCTTGATTTTCAGGGGAGCCACTTTCTTGGGTTTAGGCTTCTTGGCATCAGGGACACGAGGGCTGCCCTTGGGCTTCCTCCGAGCATTGGGACCTGAAATCAGGAGAAAGCAAGTAAGATCATACAATCCAGGTAGAAGCCACAATGCAGAATATGGGGAATATAAAACATTTTCCCGTGACAGCTTCCCACATTTCCCTCCTAAACCAAGATTCCTTCCTCCCTCCCTCCCAGCTTCTAGCTTCAGCTAACAGGACAGTGTGACCACGCCTCCCATGACTTCCACATTCTGAGCCCATACCGGTCCCCCTCCCCCACTGAGTCCTACTTCACCTTTGCCCTCCTTGGTCTTGGCCTTGCGGATAGGCACCTCCACGGGGGGTGGAGGTGGTGCGACCTCTGTGGCCGTCACCATGCTCTCCACCACGGCCACTGCTGCCGCTGCCGCCGCTGCCACGGAGGCCCCAGAACTGCCCTTGAAGGGGTTGTTGGTACTGAACTCCCGCCACTTTGCACCCAAAACCATCATCATCTTGGAGACAGCAATCTTGGGGTTTTTGGCAGCAATGAGGGGTCTGGTGGGGAAACAGACAAGAGCATTAAAGAGGAAAAGTTTAAAAATAAAAGAGGGGAGAAAGGGGTAAGAGATTACAGAAGCGCTCTCCATCCCCTGCCCCCAAGAGCCTCCTGTTTACCGGACAAACTGGCTGAAGGCCTTGTAGTTGGTGAGGGTGCGATAATCCTCCTCTGAGAACACGTGGTCAATGTCTTCCATGCCCCAGTCTTCCAAGAGCTGAGCAGATGATTTAGGCTCCTGCAGAGAGGGCAAGGTCAAAGACCTGATCCTAGAGCCCACCCTGGCTAAGGGAATGCGAGTTAGTACTAAGGCCTGCAAGTCCAGGGCAAAAGAGCTAAGAGGAACCAGTAGAAGCAGGTGGAGAGGAAACACCTAAGGGACAGAAGGTGACAGCACAGAAGAGGATGGAGATCTAGGCACCTTTGAATCGTCGTCATCGTCGTCTTCCTCCTCCTCCTCTTTCCGCTTGGATTTGCTCTTCTTTTCTTTCTTAGGTCCAAGCTTCTTCTTCTTCTTCTTGCCAGGGGTATAGTCGCTGCCCTCACTGTCTGAGCGCAGAGCCACCTCTTCCTCCTCCTCCACAAACTCCGGCCCCTCCCCAGAGCTGTCCCCCAGCTGCCGGCACAAGAGCACACGCTGGAGCAGGGAAGGGGGAGAGGGAGACAGACACACACACGCTACACACATGCTGACCTCAGGACAGACCCGAGGCCCAGGCCCCGGCCCACCACTCCAGAGAGAAGAACCAATGTCCATGCCCTCCACTCCTTCTAGGAGCTCCCTTCTTCCTCTCATTCCCCAGAACATCCAGTCACCTACTCACCTCCTTTTTTTGGCGCTTGCTCTTAGGAATTTTAGGGTCCCGAGGTTTCTTAGGCTTTTTCTTCTTTTTGAGCTTTGGAGTCTCTGCTTCGGACAAATCCTCTTCCGGGTCCTCTTCATTTTCTGTATGTATTTGGCAGAAAATGGCAGGCAAGAAAAAGATCAATAGTAAAAGGTTAGAGCCTAATCCAGAGGCTTTAGACTTTATTCCCCCACCTCTTGTCCCAGATTCCACTGAAGAGAACTGCTACACACGCCACAGAAGGAAGCTGATACCCAGGACAAAAACAGACAAAGAGAGAGCTGTATATACCCGAAATAGGCCTGCCAGGCCAGACCAGGCCCACCTCGGGCAGCTGTCCAGACCCCTGCCTCCTCTCCCTCATCCCTAACAGAGCCCTCTATATGTTCACCAGAGTAGCGGAATCAAGCTGCACATGGTTAACCAAAGGAGAGAAACAGGTCTAGTCCTCCTGTAACTGGCCACCAAGTATGCCATAAACCACGGACTGAGAATGAAAGGTCCTACCCAGAAAGGAAAAGCTAAAGGATATATACCCTTACCATATTTTCAGAACAGTATCTGCTCAGGGATCCCAGAAACCAGCCTTCACTAACCTCTCTGGGTCATCACTGCTTGAAACCACCAGAATCTCCACGCACCAGGTTCAGCTGCCAGCCCAGTATCACGCCCACTCCAAAACATGATTTCCTTTCCGCATCTCCAGCTCTACAGCTCCTCCCCAGCTTCTCCTTGGTCAGTAGCCTCTTCTCCCCAGGGGCCCAAATCAGCCCAGCTGTCACCATCTCCCCCCATCCTCCTCCCATCTGGCTCCACCTCCTCCCCAGCTGGGAGCGCACACAAAGCCTGGGGTAAAGCCGAGAGCTCCTGGGCAGGCATAGGTGGGAAGGGGCACAGAGGGGGAGGAGAAGGCCAGGAGGCAGCTTCCTTTGTAAGACATTCACACCAGCTCCCTCCTCCCTCCTCTCCTTCTTCCCAAGCCACCCCCGCCAAGGAGGGGGGAGTAGAGAAGGGAGTGGAGAGAAGGAGGGAATGCCTCACCCACTGAGGAGAGGGAAAATGGCTCCTGACCACAGAAGCCAGCCCAGGGCACCCAGCTGCCAACAGAGGACAGACAGGAAGTGGCAGGGAGGGGGAGGGGTTGAGAGAGGTAGCAGAGGGAAGACTACCCTCTCACAGAAGACTTCCCAAATTATTACCTAGCCCCAGGTCCTGACGCCACCTCTCCTACCACCTGCTCTTGGATGACTCGATTCTCAGGAGGCCATTCTAATGTCCCAGGCAAGGAAACTCAAGTCAGCCTGGAAGGGGACACTATCTGAGGGACTGAGTTACTCCCTCAGTCCTTACTCTTTCAATCAGAGCTGGGATTTAGCAAAAACTCAGGGGAGTTGCAGTCAGAGCATACAACCTTCTTTCTGACACCCAAAAGATTTACCTAGAAGAACGGCAGCTCACAAGACGTCTCTGAAACTCAAGTTTCCACCTCACCTCCACCCAGAGCACCACCCAAAGGTCCTAAACCCCTTCTAACAGACCAGAAGTAGCCACCTATCCAACACACGGGCATTATGTCCACACCGAGAAAAAAGGAGCAGCACCTGAATAGGGTGGACAACAGTCCGCTTCCTTTACTCCTACATGTGCTCTCACCTCCTGAATCCCAAAACTGGTCCTAAAACACTCTGGCTCCGCCCTTCCCATGTAAGGCAGACACTAGGGAACAGAGACATGAGGATGGACAAAGCATCATCAGCCTCCCCCCCTTCCCCTCTCAGCCCACGATCAGGCCAGCCACAAGACCGCCCCTCCCATTCCTTTGGGAATGGAATACCAGCCTGGATCTCACCAGAAGGAATGATTTTCTTAAGGACTTCTCCTCAGCAATTTCCGAACAGTCCCTTTCCCCAGTCAGCCTCACCTCTGGGCTCTTCATAAGCTCCACAAAAGCTAGAAGTGGAGACAAGGACAAACCCATGGAGGCAAAGGAGACGCCTTCCGTCCACATAGGACCCTCAAACTTCTCAGGCAGATGTGCTGATATGGTAAGTGACAAACTGCCTGAGATATAGGAGAAGATTTGGGAAAGGGGCAGGAATTGGGTGTGGCAAGTGGAAAAACTGGGTCACGCTACAGCTTGGGGCAGAGTTCACTCTGGGAGCCCGCAGAGCTCCCAATCAACACAGGAGCAAGCCCCAGACCAAGGGGCCAATGGGAAACCAAGATGTGGAAGCGACACTGGCTGGACGGCCCAGCCACTTCTCATGCCCTTCAAAGCAAGGATGGAACCACCTCCCCACTACCACCACCCTATCCCCCACCTTGGGCCACAGCACAGAAATCTGCCACCTTGCCCTACACAGTCATGAGACTCAAGCCTAAGTTTCTTATCCCCACAGCTGAAGACTCAATAACAAGACTGACCCTCTCCTAAGTGGTCTCGGGTTTAAGTGAAGAATTCCAACTTAGAAACTGCCAAAAGTAGAAACATCTCTCCCAGACCGCCTCAACTTGCAGTTGGAGCTAAGGAGAGAAAAGGCAAAAGTGAAAGATATTTGATGGGAAACGAAAACAGGACTAGCAGGCTCCAAATTAAAAAAAAAAAAAAAAAAAACACAGAGAAGATGAAAAAACAGCATGTAGAAAAAACACAGCTAAGAAAAAAAGGTCAAGGAAACAAGGAGGTGACTTAGCTGAGAGCTCCGAAGAAAGACAGAGGAGAGAGACATAAACTTAAGACACATAACAGCAATCATCATTTGCGGACAAACAAGAGCCATTCCGACCAGGCTGGATGTATAACCATTCGGGTTTGGCCAGTCTAAGGAACCACCCCAAAACACAGACAGCACAACCCCCAACACACCTACACAAACACTTCACACCACCAGCCCAAATCCCAGGCTACCTGCACAGGGCAGAAGCCTCCAGAGAAGAAAGCCAGGATTGAGTCCACTTGCCAGAGGAAAAGGGGTGCCCAGGTAGTCATCTCCCTTCTTTCTGTCCCTTGGAGTACACCCTGCAGGATTCTACATCCCACTCCTAGCCCCACTCAAAACATGCCAGCAATCTGCCTGGCTAAGAGCACTCTAGATCCCAGCTTAGGAGCGCAATTCAAACTTCACACAGTTGAAACAGCACAGAAACCCGGTAACCGATCAGAAGCTAAAAATAATCAGAGAGTAAGCAGCACTCCCTCTTTCCTTTCCACAGCGGCAATCACAGCAATCCTACCAGCAGAGATGCCCGGCCGATCTCCTCCAACGGCAATCCTCAACCCATCCCCTTCCCCACTGCACAGCCTCCAGGGGTCTCAGCTACCTGCATACCTCCAAGGACCCACACAAGGCAAAGCCTGTCAGCCCAGAGAGCTCCCTCAACCGGGAGCTGCAAAGCAATTCCCGAAGGCAGTGCAGCAAGCTTGCATCTCGGTCCGCGGAGCCCGGGAGGCACATGGCTTCCACCCCCCTCGCACAAGAGCTCCGCAGAAGGGAACCACTCCCTTCGGATGCCCTCCACCTCTGACTGCACACAGCAAGCCCAGAAACTCAACCCTGCCTCACCAGTCACCAGGGAGGGCCCAGATGGCTCCTTCCTGCCCGGGGCCCTTAGGGAAGATGTTACCTGGGTGGGGTGGGGGCAAGCTGTTGTTCAAAAGTGCATCCATATCCTCCTCCTCACTGCCCGCTGAACAGGGGGACGGGGAGCCCAGGCCCGACGCCATCCCCTTCCGCTCCCGGCCAGGGAATTGGCCCAGCTGCTCCTGCCTGCGGCCTGGGGCCCTCGACACTGGCCCGAGTCACTGTGCGGGGGAGGGGGGAGAGAAAGAGAACAGTCAGTGACGCGCACGGCCCCCCTCCCCCACCCCGCCGCGCTTTCCGCCCACCCCCGGCCCCCCCCACCCCTCAGCCACCCGAGCAGGGCACCCGAACCACTCAGGCTGAACTTAGTTCCACACTCCCAGGGGCAGCCCGGAAGCCGGCTCCCGGGCTAGAGCCCCCCAGGCCGGAGGAAGCGGCGCCCCCGAGGGCAAGCCGGTGCCGGCGTAGGGAGAG
>PVHT021183648.1:2910499-2973407 GCA_004024745.2 Catagonus wagneri
TCCCTTCCACCACCACCCCCCCCTTCCCGCCCCGCACCCCTTCCTCCCGCCTCCAGTTGGAGCCGGGCCTCACCAGCCCATAATATTCCCCAGTCTCCTAAGGCTGTTCCAGCCCATAATACTCTCCCTGTCTCCTAAGGCCTCTCCATCCCATAATACTGCCAGACGCCTGACCTGTGGGCCAAACCCCAGCCCGTTCCACACATCGAGGCTGTGTCAGCGCCGCCGGTCTCCCTCCCTGTCCCTCCCCCTTCCCTCCCTGGCGCTCTCCCTCCCAGGCAGTCTCCCGCCCTCCGGCCCTGGGCCCCTCTCCCGGCCCCACCCTGTGCCTGCCCGGGCCCTCACTTCCCCTCCAGCCTCTTCTCTTGCCCTTTCTCCTTTGCTTGGTTCTTCTTCCCATGTCCACCTCCTCTCCCTTTCAGACACTTCCCCACCCACTCCTCTGTCTCTGGGCCAGTGGGGAGAGAGTGCCCCCAGAGGGCGACGGGCCAGGCGCTGCCCCTGCCTCCTTGACCAAGCACCATGGAAGCTGGCCCAGCCTGCCTTGCTCCCATCCCTGGCGGTGGTTCTGATTGCTGGCAGAGCTCTGTCTGGGTGAGGATTCACCTGGAGCCCTTGCTGGCTTCCAGAAACACTCCCCTTGGGCATCACAAGTCAGTGGCATCTCCTCCCCACACCCTGGTATGGAATGCTTCTCAGGTGCCTTTCAGAGATGACCTCCTCGACCCTCACTACCACCCAGTAAGTCGATATTATGATCCCCATTTCACAGAGGAGAAAACAGAGGCTCAGAGAGGTTAAATTGCTTCTAAGTCCACCTTGCCAAGAAGTGACAGAGCTGAAATTGGTACCCAAGTTTGCTTGACTGCAGAGTTCTGAGGGCCTTTGGGATTCCCCCGAACCCCTGGGAGAAACTTCACTTATCAGTGTTTTCAGTGCTCCTCTGGAAGAGATCGCAAGGTGACGTTATCCAGCCTCCCTGGTCTCCAGGGTCTCCTGAAAGAATGAAGAAGGAAGGTTAACCTCCCCCTCCCCATTTCTCCCAAGGGACCCCACGTGGCAGCCCAGCAGGGATTTCACTCAAGATGGTCCAAGGCTGAGAAGTTTCTCTGCTCCTTAGGGGTCCCTTACCTTTGCCCTGGTTCCCTTGAATCTGTTTTATCTCAAGACCAATGGGGAAAAAAAAAAAGAGGACCAATGATTGTTACTCTTCCC
This sequence comes from Catagonus wagneri, assembly GCA_004024745.2. Classification (NCBI taxonomy): domain Eukaryota; kingdom Metazoa; phylum Chordata; class Mammalia; order Artiodactyla; family Tayassuidae; genus Catagonus; species Catagonus wagneri. Next base: position 2,911,715 of record PVHT021183648.1, read on the forward strand.
CCAAATACTCTCACCACGTGGAGCGACTTTCCTACAGAGGAGACAAACTTTCAGGAGAACCAGAGGAAGGTGTCCTCTTCCGTTTAGTTGGTGGACATGTCAAGAGTGTGCCTTGGAGAAGTCGGGAACATCCCAGCCAGTAGAAGGGAGTCATGGCCAACTGCATGAAGGCTGAACCATCCCGCCACGAGCCACATTCCCTTCTGAGCCCTCGATGGGATATGTTTTAGGGCCCAACACCGTTGGAACCTGGAGTGAGCCCAGTTCTCAGGGCTCTCAGAGCTCAGATGGGCCAGGCTGGGTTCTGCCCCGGGACTGAGGCAGGTGGAGAGGGGAGGGGTGGGTGAGTGGGTTAGGAGTGCAGAGGAAAAGCTGCGCAAGGTAGACTCAAGGTGAGGAGGGAAGGAGAGGAAAGGGAACCAGAGAGCAACAGGTGTAAGGGAGCCAGGGATGAGAAGGTGGGCAGTAAAGGAAGGGGAGATTCCGTAGGAATTTGGGAGCCGGACACTGCCACTTCCTGGTTGTGTGACCTTAAGATTACAGCTTCTCCAGGGTGTTTCGTCTGTAAAATGGGGCTAACAATCATCCGTAATGTATAGGGTTATTATATTAAATAAGATAATGCATTGTTAAGCACTAAATTGAGGTCTTGGCATAGAAAGTATTTTTACAAATTATTAACGCTCTTCTCCTTCTGTCTGAAGATTTTCTCATTTTCCTCCTTTGGATTTTTCCTCCTTTGGATTTTCCTAAGCCTCCAAAGGGGTAACTCCAGGACATGAGGTGGGGGCTCCGGATTTCCCACATCTTGCCTCCGTCAGACTGGCCGTCCAGCAATGGGGGGAACCTTTCACAATGGCAGTGGCTACAGATTAAGTTTGTTTTTTTTGTTGTTGTTGCTGTTCTTGTTGTTTTGCTTTTTTTTTTTTTTTTGGCCACATGCCCCAAGGTATGTGGAAGTTTCTAGGTCAGGGATTGAACCCGCACCACAGCAGCAACCTGAGCCACAGTGGTGACAATGCTGAATCCTTAACCCAAGTGCTACAGGAGAACATCCAGGATAAGTTTCTTAAACTTCCTGTTAGTGTCAGCTTCTGTTCATTCCTCCTCTGCCTGCAACATTTCCTTAATCTGTTTTTTTTTTTTTTTGTCTTTTTGCCTTTTTTATCTAGAGCCGCACCTGCGGCACATGGAGGTTCCCAGGCTAGAGATCTAACAGGAGCTGTAGCCACCGGCCTTCGCCACAGCCACAGCAACGCGGGATCCGAGCCGCGTCTGCAACCTACACCACAGCTCACGGCAACGCCGGATCCTTAACCCACTGAGCAAGGCCAGGGATTGAACCCGCAACCTCATGGTTCTTAGTCGGATTCGTTAACCACTGAGCCACGACGGGAACTCCCTTAATCTGTTCTTTTTTAAAAAAAATTATCAAAGAATAATTTACAATGTTGAGTTAATTTCAAGTGTACGCCAAAGTGATTCAGTCATATATATGTATATTCTTTTTCAGATTCTTTTCCGTAATAGGTTATTACAAGACACTGAGTATAGTCTTACTGTACAGTGCTGTACAGTAGGTCCTAGTTTCTTTAATTTATTCTTCCCTCTCTCATGATGGAAACCCTTCAGATATACTGAATGTGGGGAAACAGTCTACCGGATCTTAAACAGCAGAGGTTCCCCACTGGAGAAAACCCATTTCCGTCTCTCTCCACGGGCCAAGGGCACAGTTCTAGACCAGCTCCCTGACCGGTCTTTCTTTCCCCTTGGCCTCTCTCCTCCTCACTTCCCCATGGTTTATCCCATCCAGTGTGTCAGGGTGGGCAAAACCTCACTCAAGAACCTCCAGACAGAGTTCTCATTGTGGCTCAGCAGTAACAACCCCAAATAGTATCCATGAGGACTCAGGTTCCATCGCCGGCCTTGCTCAGTGGGTTAAGGATCCAGCCTTGCCGAGAGCTATGGTGTAGGTCGCAGACAGGGCTCGGATCTGGCGTTGCTGTGGCTGTGGTGTAGGCCAGCAGCTGAAGCTCAGATTAGACCCCCTAGCCTGGGAACCTCCATATGCCGCGGGTGTGGCCCTTAAAAAAAGAAAAAGAAAAAACACCTCCAGGGACTGCCCACTGCCCACTAAATTATCACCTTACCCTGCATTCTTGCATCTCCCATCTTGAATGGTAATTACTATTGACTTGTTCTGTGGTCCCCACTAGAATAAACTATTTCACAGCAGGATTCAGCTGTTACCATTCAACAGCTATTTATTAAGCACTTCTTTTCTACCAGGCGTTGTTCTAGATGCTGCGGATACATCAGAGAACCAAACAAAAGTCCCTGCTCCCAGGGAGCTTACATTCCACCTGGTGCGTGTGTGGGGGAGACAGATAATAAACTGTAACAGTTACAGTAAATTACATAGTGTGTTAGAAGACACTTGCATGTGAGTTTTAATTACCTTGGAATTCATTCACATATCTGCATATAAAAATATTCAAGTAATTTTTAAAAATTGTGTTCTGGAGTTCCCATTGTGGCGCAGTGGGAAACGAATCCGACTAGGAACCATGAGGTTGCAGGTTCAATCCCTGGCCTCGCTCAGTGGGTTAAGGATCCGGCGTTGCCATGAGCTGTGGTGTAGGTCGCAGACGTGGCTCAGATCTGACATTGCTGTGGCTGTGGTGTAGGCCAGCAGCTGTAGCTCAGATTAGACCCCCTAGCCTGGGAACCTCCATATGCCGCGGGTGTGGGCCTAAACAGAAAAAAAAAGAATTAAAAATTGTGTTCTGCTCTGTTTGGATAGGGCAACATGCTGAGACCTTAGATGATGACGGCTTTTTGTGCTCCCAGGGTTGGAATGCCATGGGTCCTGAACCCTAAGGATGGAGCAAGATGGAGTAGATGCTACCCACCAGGCCCCTACTGGAGTTGAGGGCTCTAACCTCAGGCCAGATGGAGGAGGGAAGACTTCACCGCTATTACTGAGGAATCTGGGTCAGTTCTCCGGTTTGGCCACCAGGGGTCATTTTACCCCTGTAAATCACCATCAGGAGCGCTCACGGAAAGACACAAAAGGTTTAGTCTGAAACCGAAGCAGAGACACACCCGAAAACCCTGACACCGTAACACACATACACACACACACACACGTGCATGCACAGGCTCAGAAACATACAGCATTGAGAGACATAGGGACAGAAATGCATGCCGGACACGTGCATGGCACCAACTCCCTCATAATGTCCAGCAAGGTTCCAAGATAGTGCCAACTCCGCCATCCATCCCAGCCCGACTCCGCTAAAGAGGGAAGGAAACAGTAGGTGGCCCATAAACCGGCCTTCCATTTCGCTACCTCCAGCTTGCTAAGAGCGGCCAGCCTATTCCTGTCCTCCCATCTGTCTGTCACATTCTTCCTTCCCTTCCTGCCTGGCTTTTCACTGCACTCTTCTTGCCTGGCTGTGGCGCCGTTCCCTTACCCTGTCCAGAGAAGCCCCCAGCCTTCTCGTGATTGTGTGTGTGTGATGAGTTCACCCCCATCTCCCACTGTCATAGCCCAAGGTGGTGTTTCATTGGGGGGGGGGTGCATCTTGTACCTGCCTTAAGGACCACAGTTACCAATGGATTTGGTGACCACTGCCGTCTCCCCACAGATATAAGAAAAAAAGTATATAATGGCCTGGGAAGGAGTTACACAGGACTGTAATACTTCAGTACAGTATGACTCTCCTAGTGTGATCTGGGGATGGACTCTTTGAGGAAATCCATGAGGGCAAACTGTTTTCATAATAATACACCAAGGTGTTGGAGTTCCCATTGTGGTGCATCAGAGATGAATCCGACTAGGAACCAGGAGGTTGTGGGTTCAAACCCTGGCCTCTCTCAGTGGGTTAAGGATATAGCATTGCCATGAGCTGTGGTGTATGTCACAGACACGGTTCAGATCTGGTGTTGCCGTGGCTGTGGTGGAGGCCAGCAGCTGCAGCTCCAACTGGATCCCTAGCTTAGGAACCTCCGTATGCCGTGGGTGCAGCCCTAAAAATCAAAATAATAATAATAATAATAATAATAATAATAATAATAATAATAATAGTAATAGTAATATGCTAAGGTATCATTTATCCTTTTCATTCATTCTCTCATGGGTACATGGTGGAGTTTTTCAGGGACTTCATGAAGTGCGATGACACTGCTGCTCTCAGAGCTAGTGGAATGTGGGTTTGTGTATTCCTGTTTTGAAAACTTCTTTTTGATTTATAATATGGTTAAGTATCAAAATAACAAAGTATAAGCAAAAGCTCTTTGGAATTTTCCATTTTTAAGAGGGTAAAAGGGTCTGAGACCAGAAAGTTTGAGAACTGCTACTTTAGTACAAAGAATATGCTCCTTTTTCTAGATGAAGCAGCAGAGACAGAATTTAGGAACCAGAATGGAGGAGATCTTGAAAGAGGGGTGAGGTGGAAGGAGAAGGCAGGAGAAAGAGGAACAGGGACCAGGAACTTGCAGGAAAAACTCCTCTTACTCAGTTTTGCTCTGGTCCCTAGTCACCCAACGCTGGCTATCAGGTCTAAATTCTTAAAAGTCACTAAATAAGAAGGAAACCATTTCAGCGAGCATTCAATGCTCTTTTTTTTTTTTTTTTTCCATTTTATTCCACCTCACCCCACCCACCCCCGCAGCATATGGAAGTTTCAGGGCCAGGGATTGAACCTGAGCCACAGCAGTGAGCCAAGCCACAGCACCAGATCCCAGCCACAGGCTGGATCCTTAACCCGCTGAGCCACAAGAGAACTCCAACATCCAATACGCTTTGTATTATGCCTCAGTGCTGGGCAGGGGGAGCCCAGGTTGGAAAGAAGAATGGGTGGTGTCCACGGCCCTAAGACTGCTATGGTCGGTCTAAAGGTAGGACACCCATCTTCTGCTCCATCTACCAGCTATCCATGTTCACACTCCGCCAAGGGCATAGCATCCAGCTTCCTGCCTCTGCAAGGACAGGATCGCAGCAGCACTTTTCAGGCAGTGGGGAAGGGGTCCTTCCGCGCTCTCATCACCATTCAGTTAAAGCCATTTCCAGCAGCGCTCTCCCTTCCCCGTGCCCCTGGCCCCCACGCTTTGTTCTATTCTGCATTTGTGAGTGGGAGCTGCCACCCAGAAGTCCAACGCCCGACCTACCGCCCCGCTGCGTACACCCTGCACCGCTGCGAATGTGAGAGTGGCGGGGTTGGGGGGTGAGGGAACTGAGCTCTGGCACGAAGTTCAGAGGGACGAATCCTCGGGGCGCTGGGAGAAGGGCGAGCCGAGTTTGGAGGGCCCGAGCAGCCCCTGGCTGGCTGCAGACCCGGTCCCGGTGGCGTGGGTGGTCTCGGCGTGCGGTTCGGGCAGCACACCCCGAGACCCATTGGTGGCCAAAGTCCTGGCCCGGAGAGGAGTGCTCAGGCCGCGCAGGGTGTTGCGGAAACCCTCGGCGCTGAAGTAGTACACCAACGGGTCGAGCACGCAGTTGGCGCCGGCCAGCAGCACCATTACCATCAGCACCTGGCGGACCTGGTTGCGCGCGGTGGAGCTGGCCAGCAACACGTTGCCGCGCAGCAGCCCGTACACGGCCAGCGTGGCGTTGTAGGGCACGAAGCACAGCAGGAAGATGACCAAGTTGGCCAGCAGGAGGCGCACCGTCTTCCGCCGCCGATGGCTCCGCGTGGCGTCGGGCCGCGCCAGGGTCCAGAAGACGCGGCCGGACGAGTAGACCACAGCCGCCAGGGGCAGCAGGAAGCCTAGCGCCTCGGCCAGCAGCAAGAGCGGCAGCAGCCTGCCCTTCCACAGCTCGTCGCTAAAGCTCTCGAAACATAGATGCACCCGGTGGCCGTCGTCGCGGGTGCAGTTCGAGGGCTTGTGCACCAGGACTGTGGGCCCCGCAAACACCAGGATAAGCGCCCACACGCCCAGGCAGAGAAGCCGCGCCACACGGGGCCGCCGCAGGTGGCGCAGCCGCAGCGGGTGCACGATGGCCGCGTAGCGGTCCACGTTGATGAGGGTCAGGAAGATGCAGCTGCCGTACATGTTCATCTGGAAGACGGCGCTTGCCAGCTGGCACAGGAGGTCCGAGAAGGGCCAGTAGTGCCGCGCGTAGTAAGAGAGGCGCAAGGGCAGAGAGAGGGTGAAGAGCAGGTCGCTGGCCGCCAGGTTGCACATGTACACGCTCACTACGGAGTGCACGCGCAGCGCTCGCAGGAAGACCCAGAGGGCCAGCGCGTTGAGGGGGAGCCCTGCGGCCAGCACCAGGCTGTAGACCACCAAGTGCAGGCGGTGAATGAGCTGGTGGTTCGGGCACTTGAAAACAGAGTCATCGGTCAAAGGGTTGGCGGAGGAGTTGACTGGCATCGTGCCAAAGTGCGGGGGAGGAGCCAGGCTGGGGGTATCATTGGGCGCGCCACCGAGGTCCTGGCATCGTGTTCATCTCCAGACTCCAGGGTGGGGGCCTGGAAGCAGCACAGAGACAGTCCCAGAACAAGGGGAGGCAGGACAGATGAGTGCAGGCAATGGGATGCCTTTGGTCACAGCTTCATGGGCAGTGGAGACCTGGAATAAGAGGGAAGCCAAAAGTCAAGATCGTGCAAAGGCTAAATGTCCATGGACGGATAATTAGGTAAAGAAAATGCAGTACATATGTACAATGGAATGCTATGCAGCCATTAAAAAGGATGAAATAATGTTATTTGAAGTAACATGGATGGACTTAGAGATTATCATATAGTTAAGTCAGAAAGAGAAAAACAAGTACCATATGATATCATTTGTATGTGGAATCTAAAATGTGACACAAATGTCATAGCCGGCTAAGGATCTGGCATCGCCACTGCAGCAGCTCAGGTCACTGATGCGGTGTGGGTTTGATCCCTAGCCCGGAACTTCAACATGCTAATGGTGTGGCCAAAAGAAAAAAAAAAAGAAAAGACATAAACCTGTCTACGAAACAGAATCACGGATGTGGAGAACAGAATTGTGGTTGCCAGGGGAGGAGGGATTGGGAGAGGAATGGATCGGGAGTTTGGGGTTAGCAGATGCAAACTATCATAAATGGAATGGATAAACACCAAGGTCCTACTGTATAGCACAGGAAACTATTAAATCTTCTATGATAGACCATGATGGGAAAGAATATGAAAAAGAATGTATGTATATACATAACTGAGTTGCTTTGCTGTACAGCAGGAATTATCACAACATTGTAAGTCAACTCTTCTTCAACTAAAAAAAAAAAACGTGCAGGAGATCCCACTGTGGAGCCCTGGGACTCAGGTTCAATCCCCAGCCTGGCACAGTGGGTTAAGGATCTGGCGTTGCCCCAGCGTAGGTCGAAACTGTGGCCAGCATCTGATCTCTGGCCCGGGAACGCCATATGCCTTGGAGCAGCCAAAAAAGAAAGAAAAAAAAGGTTGTGCAAGGAAGGGCTGCAGACAAATGTTTATCTGGCTGAACTGGCTGAAGGAAGGTGGAGGAAAGATCTGAAGCTCAGTATTTTCTCAGCTTCAGATCTTTCCTCCACCTTCCTTCCAGCCAGAACAGCTATCTGTGGCTTGCTTTAGGCAGTGTTAAATGCCCAGGCTCGGGAGTCAGACTTGCCTAGGTTTAAATCTGGGCTTTTCCAACTTGCCTCACTTTTGTCCTCAGAAAAGTGGCTTAATCTCTCTGCCCCTCATTTTCCTTACCTGGGAAAAAAAAAAGGAGAAGGTTCTCTACTTCACGAGGTCATTAGATTCAACTGGATGATTGATACATGTAAAGGGCTTAGGTTACTGTTATTACCTACTAATATCTCTCTCTTCCTTCCATTCTTTCTTCTACAAATGCTTACTGGGCCTTTAGAAGGTTCCAGACATGTTCCCAGCGGTGAACAAAACAAAGGCCTTGCCCCTACCTACCTTACATTCGCTTGAAGGGAGATGGATAATCTGGTGCAGGTAAACAGATGTTACGTCGTGGTAAGAAGTACTGTGGAGCCCTTCCCCGGCACCAGCCTGCTCCACTGGCTCCCCATTATCTAAGGAATAAAGTTCAAACTCCCCAGTACAGGACAATATCCCAGCCTCACCCCCGCCATTGCTCTGTGTGGGCTGGGTTTGTGGTCAGGGTGACCGGTTCAGCTGGATTATTTGACCTCTCTAACTCTGGGTCTTCCTCTGTGAAGTGGGGACGCTAATGTAATAGGGCTCCCCTAGGCTGATTGCACGCAGCAGCACAGACCTGCCAGGCAAGGCAGAGCCCTAGGGGTTGAACTTTTTCAGGTGCTGCCCTGGAGAATCTCACCTGGGTGCTTCCTAGTGGGGATTCAGTGATGGAGGAGATCGTGGTTTGGTCCTGAAGGGCTCAAAGGAGGCTGTAAGCCTGGAGACAGTGAGTCGAGGAAGTACTATGGGCGCTGACGAGAGGGCTAGAGAAAGCAGACAGCAGCCACTTCGGTCCCCAGGCAAAAGCTGGTGGACAAAGGACGTGTCCAAGAGGTGGAGGAGCCAGGAGACAGGACTTGGCCTCAGGATCCCACCTTCCTTAATGCCGTAAGGCCTCAGAAGTCACCCCTCCACTGCGACCCCCGGATGCCGTGTATTTTGTGTGCGTTGTTAAATATATATACCTTCAAAATTACCATTTAAAAATAATAAAAAGCATTCTGCTTTAAAATGTTGGAACCAATACAGATGAATTAAAAAGAAAAAAAATTGCCATTTAACCATCTCTTTCTTTCTTTCTTTCTTTTTTGGGGCCATACCTGCAGCATTAGGAAGTTCCCAGGCTAGGGGTCCAATTGGAGCCACAGCAACACTGGATCCTTAATCCTCTGAGCAAAGTCAGGGATCAAAACCGAATGCTCATGGATACTAGTTGGGTTCTTAACATACTGAGCCACAACAGGAACTCCTAATCATCTTTAAGTGTATAATTCAGTGACATTAAGTTCAATTACAACACCACTATTTCCAGAACTTTTCCTTTTTCCTTTTTTTTGTCTTTTTGTCTTATCTAGGGCCGCACCTGCGGCATATGGAGGTTCCCAGGCTAGGGGTCTAACAGGAACTGTAGCCGCCGGCCTACGCCACAGCCACAGCAACGCCAGATCCTTAACCCACTGAGCAAGGCCAGGGATCGAACCTGCAACCTCATGGTTCCTAGTCAGATTCATTAACCACTGAGCCACGACGGGAACTCCTATTTCCAGAACTTTTTCATCGTCCCAAACAACAACAACCAAACGAGGAACATACTGCTAGATGGGTCCTCAACATGTTGAAAAGCAAGTAACACTAGGCTCTCTTCCGAACACCGGCCCACCTCCCATGCTACACTGCTCCATTCATGCCAAACTAGTACAAAGTTTGCACCTACCTCATGTTTTCAGGGCTCTGACCATGCACGTGCTCTTCCCTCAGCTTGGAACCCCTTCCTCCCATTCTCCAACGGGCAAACTCGGTCATTTCTCAGGACTCTGCGATGCCTTTCCTGACCCTCTCCCTTCCCACCAGGCAGGTTCGGTCCCCTCACTGGTGCTTCCCCGGCACTTTGGCTGCAGGTGGCTCCCAGCACCGGTGCTGTAATTAGCCATTCTTGGGTCTGCCCCTCCCAGTCGACTGTGAGCTGTGGACTGTTACTTACTCATCTTTGTTGCCCCAGCTCCTCCCTCAATAAATGTTGAGTCAAAAATAATAGCTGCCATTTACTGATCGCTCACCATCTCCCAGGGTGTGTGCATTTTTTTTGTTGGCCACACCTGTGGCATGTGGACATTCCCCAGCCAGGGATTGAACTCTCACCCCCACAGCAGTCACCTGAGCCACTCCAGTGACAAGGTGGGAATCTTAACCTACCATGCCGCAAGAGAACCCCGGGGTGTTTTTTTCATTTATCTCATTGAAGTATAGTTGATTTACAATGTTGTGTTAACTTCTGCTGTGCAGCAAAGGGTTTCAGATATATATATATTTGTAAATATACATATAACACATATATATATATTCTTTTTCATATTCTTTCCCATTATCACAGGATATTGATTACAGTTCCCGGGGCTGTACAACAGAACTTTGTTGTTTATCTATGCTCTATATAGTAGTTTGCATCTGCTAATTCCCAGGACTTTTTTGGCCGAAGTTCCTGGGCCAGGGCTTGAACCCACATCACAGCAGTAACCAGTGCCACAGAAGTGACGACACCCCATCCTTAATCTGCTGACGCAGCAGGGGACTCCCCAGGACATTTTGCACACACAAGCTCTAATCCTTCCAGCAGCCCTTTGAGGTAGGGGTTTCTCCTGATTTTTACTCAAGAGCTCAGACAGTGAGGAGTAAAGTCGGGACTGGGACATCCAGGTTCCAGAGTCCAAGCTGCTTCCAGCGAGAGTGGGCATGAGGTTGTGGGGCTGCCTGCCACACAGAACACCTATCTTTATAGCCGCCTGTGTGAAATCCGTGCCCATAGGTGAACTGTTTTTACTTCCTCATTTGTCTAATTGAACGTTTACGTTTTAGAACCCACTTCCTTTTTTGTCCCACTTCAAACACTGGTAACGCAGACCCATCTCTTCTCCACACACGTGGAAACTTGCCCTTCCTGACGGTCTCCCCTGACCTACTGAGGCACTTAGTTTGCCGGTTTGAACCCCTCAGTTTGGGTCATGTGTATTTATCCCTAGATGGGAGGGTCCTGGGGTCGGGGGTGGGGACCACCCCTTCCAGTGCTTTCTTCCCAAGCTCACTCACACTTCAGTCTCTATTTAGCAGACCCTGGTGACAGCCGTAGGCTGCCTGGCAGGAAACCTGTCCCCTCCCCCCCAGGTCTGCCCAGCCTGTAATCCTGCTGTGATGTTTCTGGTATCACTCCAGTCAGCCAACCACTTCTTACCACACTCCTGTCCCCAAGTATAACTCAGTGAAAGGCCACGTCCCTTTTTAAAGGCTTGTTTGGAAACAGAGGGCGTTAAAATTTCACTAGCAGTATAGGCTAGAGTTACAGTAACATTTTTATCATTCTTAACCACTCTCTGGAGAATCAATAGCTCCTTACAGCCAGGGGGCACCTACTAGTCCCTGAACAAGTGAATGAATACTTGTTTCCCGAGATCCCAAGTCTTTGGTTAACAAAATCACAGTGTTAAAGAGATCAACATGTATTAGGTGAGCTGCTACTTAAACGTAGAATTAGGAATCTTCGGGAGAGCAGATGGGCGAGCGCTCATGCTTTCCATTTCCGAGAAGCCCGTGGGTTCACGTGTCAAAAAGCCACCCCTTTCCAACAGACTCACGCAGAATGGCCCAAAGCTGAGCCTTGAGAGCTGCCAGGCCCCTGCCCTGGTCCGCACCCCGTCCGCTTGCTTCCCTGGGGCTCCCTGTCAGTGGAGCTGAATGGGCACAGTGCCAGGCCAGATGGCAAAGATGGGAAAAACTGCCAAAAAGGAGGCAAACAGGAAATGGAAGGAGGGCTCTAGATGTGGGGGAGGGGCAAGGCCCTCTCTCTCCCCCGCCTCCAGCGAGAGGTCACGTTTTGGGGGGGGGCAGGAGATAAAGCAAAGATACAGCAGCCACCCCAAAAAAGCAGGGACACTGGGATTTCATTTGACCAGGGAGAAGGGGGGATGTGGGGGCCCACACAGGCTCACTAACCTCAGCCTGCCGGGTGCGGTCACGTGAGCCCATCACTGCACACACATGCCCAGGCAAGGCCACACGGAGGTGCTGGTACACGGAGGGGCGGGGGGGTGTGCACACAGGATTCCCTAGAACATACAAATCCACATGTAATGCAGCCTGTAACACACGTGTGTCTGTGTGTGTGTGTGTTTGTGTATGTGTGTGTGTGCACAGAGGCACGGACAGCTGGCGGGAGAGGAAAGGCAGATGCAGCAGGCACAGCCCCCACCTTCACCCCCACCCCGCCCCAGACAGAAGAGTGAGCAGGCAACTTCAGGACCACAGAGGGCTACCGTTGTGCAAACACATCCTAGTTGCAAGGCATTGAGGGGCAAAGAGAGACCCTGGGAACTGCCCCTTCCAACCCCAGCCTCCACACCACACGCACACTTTCCTCCCGCCCCCCAAGCCCCTGTTCTGTGGCTCCCCATTTGTGTATTGGGGGGCCGGGCTCTTTGTGTCCTCGGGGGCTCTCTGGGACCTGTCACGTTGCCCTCTGAGCCAGTCTTTGCTGAGCTAAGTCAGAGGGGCAGAGTTATTTTGTGCACCAGCAGGAAGTGAGAATGGCGGTATAGATGTGGGCAGGAGGCTAAATCATGATCTTTCCCTCCGGTCTCCTCCACGCCGCCAGCACATGGTGTCCACCCTTCTGGCGCCTGACCTGCGACGACGCAGAGGGGAGCTGAACAGAAGGGGATGGGTAATTTGGGACAGTGATGGGGGCAGGGAGGGGAGAGACGCCTCCTGTCTGTCCAGCTTCCGCCTGCCTGCCACCCTCTCCCTGGGCTCCCCCCTCCCACGCTCCCCCTGCCCCACCCCACCACGCCACCTTCACCAAACCCTTGATCTCCTCATCTCCTCTTTTTTTTTTTAAGGGCCACACCCGCAGCATATGGAGGTTCCCAGACTAGGGGTCTAATCGGAGCTGCAGCTGCTGGCCTCCACCACAGCCACAGCAACGCCAGATCATTAACCCAATGAGCAAGGCCAGGGATCGAACCCGCAACCTCATGGTTCCTAGTCGGATTCTTTAACCGCTGCGCCACGGACAGGAACTCCTCCTTATCTCCTCTTTTTAAGAATCCACATACTCGAAAGGTTTGGAATCTCAGGTCTCCTCATCCTCCTTGCTCCTGGACACCACCTCTAGAAGAGTTCCAACCGCCTTTCAGATGCCAGCAGCCGCGGGCCAGGTAGCATGTCCCACCCCTCACACGGTGCGAGGTGCCGACTGAGCCCACTCCCTCTGCTGCTGTGTTCAGGCAGCTCAGGGACCGAGAACGCGCCCGCTGCCCCCACACAGTGACTGTCAGCAGCCCTTCACATCAGTCCTTTCAGACGCCCCTTACAGTTCCCATCAGTGCTGAGCCTCCAGAGGAAGTCCTGTGACAAGCTCATCCACAGCTGCCGCAGGACACCAATGAACCCTACCTATCTGCCTGTCCTGGGTCTGAGGCGTGGAGTTTAATGAGGTCACCAGGGTGAATGAATGGCCTCCTCCTGCCCCAGGGGCCACGTTCTTCGTTCTTTGGTTGCGCTGTGTTTATCCATACTCCCTCCCCTCCCTGCTCCAGGCCTGCTCTGCTTCCTCCAGCCCAGATCCCTGCTCCAGCTTCTCCGCCCGCTTCCCAACCTGAGCCTCTCTTCCTGCCTTTCCAACCCCATCCCCAGCTGCATCTTTTCCCTCTCATCTCATCTCTCCCCACAGTTTTTCTGGGCAAAGGCAGAAAGCAAAGGCGACTGCAGCACAGTGATTCCATGCGTGGTTGTCCCCTCCCCACCAGCATACACCTCTCCACCCTGCGGGTGAGAGCTGCAAAAAAAGGAACCAAAGTCCCATTCAAGACCTAGGTGGGATCTGGAGTTCCCGTCACAGCTTAGCGGTTAACGAATCCTACTAGCATCCATGAAGATGCGGGTTCGATTCCTGGCCTTGCTCTGTGGGTTACAGATCCAGCATTGCCATGAGCTGTGGTGTGGGTGGTAGACGCAGCTCAGATCCCACATTGTTGTGGCTGCGGTATAGGCCAGTGGCTACAACTCTGATTCGATCCCTAGCCTGGGAATCTCCATATGCCTCGGGTGTGGCCCTAAAAGCCAAAAAAAAAAAAAAAAAAAAAAAGACCTACGTGAGATCAGCCCTCCACGGTCCTGTGTGGTCCTTGCCTCTGCAGGAGCCCTTGGCCTCATGGACCTCGTCCTGATCTCAGGAAGCGCTCAGGTCTCTGCTCACCCCTTCTCATCCGTATGGGTGTCAGAGGCCGAAAGAGCTGGGTTCTGGGGTCCCCCGGTGGCCAGGACGTGAGACTCATGGGTTGAGTAGGTTTCTGCCTCCCCCTCAATCCTTGCCTCCATCTTCCCTTCAGCTACGACCTTACCTCACCCTGAAGTGACTGGAAACACAACCCCTTCCGTCAGGGAGGCCCCCTAAACACAAGGACTAGGTGGGCAGCTGCCTCGTGGTTGGGACACAAAGGGACCAGAAGGCCTTGCCCGCTCTCAGATATCCACCCCCATAACCCGTGCTCAAAATCTGAAATTTTATCCACTTCAGGACACTCACAGGCCACATTCCCAAAGAACTGTAGGGACCCTGGACACAGCTCATCTAATCCTCTGATAAAGAAAACGCGCTGGGTAAAGGCAGTATCTGCCCAAGACACCACTGAAGCACACTAGTTACTTTGGAAGGATAACCGTAAGGGCACAACTGCACCTTGAACCTGCTCGTGAAGTTTCACAAGATGAGTTCATTGTCACCAGCAGAGGCCCGGCGCCGGGGTTAGTGGGTTTTGGGGTTTGCATTATCTAAGAGTGGGAAAGGGCTGGCAACCAGCCCCAGAGGGCCCTCCTCAGTGGCCCTGGTTTCAGGGATCAGCTTGACAGTAGGGACCTGATGGGTGAAGGGGAGGAGAAGCCTTGGGGACAGCCTGGGTGGGGGCTTCAAGCTCCGGGTCAATCTTCCGTTCCCTGTCTGTCTGCCCAAGGCTCTCCCTTTGGGCTTTTGACTGAAAAAGCTTTCCCGGGGCCCACAGTCCACTCTCAGCTCCACACCCTGCCCGTGTCCTATTTCTAAAGGAAAGGTGCTGCCCCTAGGCCCCCCGCCGCCACCTGTGACGCCCCCATACCTGTGCCCGCTGAGGCTCTGCCGCTGCTCTGCGCTGGCTTCCGCTGCCTGCCCTGGGCTGGGCTGGGCTGGTAGGACCTGCTCCGGGCGGGTGGACACACCCACCTCAGCAGATCTCAGCGGATCCCAGCTCCCTGCTCTCACCCAGCCCTGCGTGGGGCAGAGACGGGGGAGGAAGCACTGCCCTCAGTGGTCTCCACAGACAGGCTAGAGGAGACGAATCCCCAGCAGATAAAGGTATTTAATCTGGTCCCAACCAGAGCCGACTAATGACCGCCCCCCCCAATGGCTCACACACTCCCCACAGTTTCCGGGAAGCCTAACTGGCACACCCATCCACTGATGCCAGATGACTAACCCATCAGCCTTTTGTTCTCATCAGTTCCTCCTGGCTGTCTGTCTCTCTGCTGGGTTCCTGCAGGTAGTTTCGTTCTTGCCACATGTGGCTTCTGTCTCCCTGTGTCTGTGTGTGTGTGTGTGTGTGTGTGTGTGTGTGTGTGTGTGTGTGGTGGGGAGCAGGGCTCAGATGACAGCCTCTAGTCTCTGTACCCTGGACTGAGCACCTTGTTTTCTATATCAGTAGGGCCGGGCATGCTATTTGTGCTCAGTACACAAACATGAGTGGCGGGTGAAAAAGGACACTGTGGTCGAATGAGAATGGGGAGACTAAGTGGAACAGATTTCTCTATTACAGAGCTTCTCAGAGGCTTCAACATCCCATTAAAAGGCTGACTGCATGTTGATAATCAAAGCTGGTGAAGGGTGGATGCGGGTGCTTTACCCTATATTTGTGCTATTTTCTATATATTGAGCTTCTACATAATGTTTTCTTTTTTTGTCTTTTTAGGGCCACAACCATGGCATGTGGAGGTTCCCAGGCTAGGGGTCCAATCAGAACTACAGCCGCCAGCCTACGCAACAGCCACGGCAATGCTGGATCCGAGCCGCATCTGCAACCTACACCACTGCTCATGGCAACACTGGATCCTTAACCCACTGAGCGAGGCCAGGGATTGAACTTGTGTCATGGATACTAGTCGGGTTCGTTAACCACTGAGCCACAACGGGAGCTCCATAGTGTTTTCTCTTAAATGCTGTGCAGTTTCCCACGTGTGTATCCAGAACATGTTTTGGGGGATCCCTGGTTATTAACAGCTGATGCTGGAGTCACACCTCCACGCGTGTGGTGAAGATGCAGCTCCTCCTTAAGGACCCAGCGTTGTCACTGCTGTGGTTCTGGCTGATGCCATGGCACAGGTTCAATTCCTGGCCCAGGATCTTTGCACACCGTGTGGCCCAAAAACAAACAAAAAAAAAGGTGCAGCTCCCCCCTCCTCACCATATTCAAACCACCAGACCCCTCACTTGATGTCACAGCAGGGACTTCCTGAGCTCGGCTGCAGTTCTTTCCTCCCTCCTGTAAAGCTCAGATTCTGCCCCACCGCCCTGCGGTTGGCCCACTGGACACGACCTCATTCAGATCATCCTCAGAGGGACAGTCCTATACTCACATCTGAGATCATGGGGCCAGAGCTTCAGAAATGAAGACACATACGCTCTTCGGCTCACGGCTCCCCAAGACACTGCCTGTGACCTTCATTCCAACCCCTTGGCTTCTCAGGGCTTCTCCTCCTCCTCCTATCATAGGGCTGCTGCCCCGGGTACCAGCCCCCTTGGTTCTCTCACCTGCGGATGGATCCATAAATCCCAGGGGCTGGAGGGCTGACTCTGTGGGGCAGGGGGACAGGGCTGAGGGTGGGATCATAACCAAAACAGGCCGCACGGGTTGAAAATAAACACTTTATGTAAAGTCATCCTTTAAGGTGGGTGGAGTTCCCAGCACGACCTCTCCAGGATGTGGCCCCGACCCCCAGGGATCGGAATCCGGTAAGAGACTCAGGCCTTAAGCGGAAGCCTAGGGTCTAAAAGCAGTGAGGAGTGCGGGAGGGGGCCGGGTGGGGGCAAGACGGAGTGCGGCTCATCCAGCTTGGCCGAGGGTCAGCGTGCTGAACTCCTGGCTCCACCGAAGCACGAGGTCCTCGCTCTTGGCCTGGGTCAGGACGGCGTACGTCTCGTTCTGCAGGCACCGCATGCGGGACACCTGCATGGGGTTGGGTGCACACGCTCTGACTGGAGAGCCGGGAGCCGGAGGTGTCAGACGTCCATGAACCAGAGGCAGGGAACGTGGGGGTGGGGGGTGGATGGGGCGTGGGCACAGGGAGCAGAGCTGAGGGGGAAACTCAGATGAGGGTTTTTAAAAAAAGTTTTAAATTATAGTTGATTTACAATATCCTGTCAAATTCTGCTGTACAGAAAAATGACCCAGTCATACATAGTATATACATTCTTTCTTTTTTTTTTTTGCTTTTTAGAGCCGCACCTGCGGCATATGGAGGTTCCCAGGCTAGGGGTCTAACAGGAGCTGTAGCTGCCAGCCTTCGCCACAGCCACAGCAACGCGGGATCCGAGCCACGTCTGCAACCTACACCACAGCTCACGGCAATGCCAGATCCTTAATCCACTGAGCGAGGCCAGGGATCAAAATCGCAACCTCATGGTTCCTAGTCGGATTCGTTTCCGCTGTGCCACGATGGGAACTCCACATCCTAAGAGACTGAATATAGTTCCCTGTGCTGTATGACCTCGCTGCCATATCTATTCTAAATGTAATAGTTTGCATCTACTAACCCCAAACTCCCCCTCCATCCCACTCCCTCCCTCTCCCCCTTGGCAACCGCAAGTCTGTTCTCCATGTGAGTTTCTGTTTTGTAGGTGGGTTCATCTGTGGCATATTTTAGATTATATGTGGGGTTTTAAAGCAGCAAGAGACCCCACAGCCCAGCCCTTTTTTCGGAAACGAGTAGCCTGAGGCTGGAGAGGAAGTGGTTGGCTCAGCAGACTTGGTGAGTAAGAGCAGGAGGTAAGACTGAGCCTCAACCGGCTGGGGGGGGGGTGTTTCTTCACATCTGGGGTGTCCTTGGGGCCTCTGATCCGCAGCCTCCCTCCCCACCAGAACCCTCAGACCGGAAGGAACCCTGAGCCCGAGAGCGATGCTCACCCCGAGGCTGGAGGAGTGAGGACAGGGCTGGGGTGGGGGAGCTCTGCCCAAAGACGCATCGGCTGTCCACAACCCTGCTTCCTCGATGTCTGCGGAGCCCAGAACAGACCCACCAAGGTGACCACTGTCAGGAGGGGCTGATGGGGGGGGGCACGAGGGCTCACCTTCCGGTCCCGGTTTCTCATCATGCACTGCTGGCTTTTGAAGGCACAGTAGTTCGGGTACTGCACGTATTCTGTGTCACAAATCTAAGCCAGGAGCCGGACAGAGATATCAGACGCCTCGCAAGACCCCAGCCCTCCAGAGCGCGCCCGTGACGTGCCCAGAGTGGCAGAGAGAATCAGACAGACCCTCTGCGCCTGGGGTGCCCCCTCTGCCCTCCCACCCTCAGTCACAGTTCAGTTGCTGGGAAAGAAGCCAGGAGCTGGGGACGAGAAGGGGCCGCCCTGCTGGTCATCTTGCTGGACAAACAGCCGAGAACGAGGGCCAGGGAAGGGGCCCGAGTAAGCAGCAGTTCCATCTCAGCGGGCTTCCTGGTGAGGCTTAGGGCGACAGAGGGCAGAATAGCCTCTAACAAGTGACCTTGGTGGGGTGGCCTCCCTCGGTGGACATTCTTCCCATCTTTAAATTCACGGGAGAGGCTGAGATGGTTGGAGACCCCTTCCCCACCCGGGGCCCTTGGGAGAAGAGCTGGGTGGGACCGCCTGGCTCAGCTAAAAGCCCTTTCTTCAGCTGCCTCTCCTTTTCCTGGTCTTGATTTTTCCTGCTAAACCACAGAAGGGAGGGGCCTGGCTCTCAGCTACAGCAGGTAGTTCCTTTGGGGGAGGGAATTCTGGGGGAGGGGAGCAGAGTTGATCCCATTGAGGGAGAAATTGAGGGGGAAAGCACTGGCAGATCTGCAAAGGAGCCTCCAGGCTGAGGCAGAGAAGCACCGGATCACGGATCACAGTCAGGCACCTGAGGCCTCAGCCAGCCTTTGCTGGAAAGATGAGGTTCCCCTCCCCCACCCCCACAGAGCTGGGACCAGACCTCTCTCCCCCCTATCCTGTCTCCTCCCCACCCCCGGGGGCCCCTTTTGATCCCTACTTCTTGGCTGAACACAATCCTGCTCTCCTGAGAGGTCTGGGGTGGGGAGGGGAGTCTGCTGGAGAGAGTCGGCGGCTGGAGGCTCAGTGAGGACTGGTTCTCAGAAGCCGGGGGCCCAAGTGCCCCCTCCGCATCCTGGGCCTTTGCGGCGCAAGTGACCAGAAGGTACTGGGGTGAGGGGGCCTAGCTCCAGGGGAAGGCACTGACCTTGGTGGGGAAGTCCCCATCCTGGAAGCTGAGGAACTCAGTCTGGAGCCAGCTAGCCACTCGGTTGTCTTCGCAGCCCTTGGTGGCCAGCCGGGCACACCAGAAGTCCATGCGTAGCCCGCCGTACAAATCCAGCCCGTAGAAGCGGCCCGATTTTAGGGTCCCTATCTGTGGCACAGGGGATAGGGTAGAGGGGGTACATCCCGGGCCTCCTGCTGCCCCGTCCCGCCTGGAGCCTGAGGCCCTCCCACCTTGACCCCACCCCCGCAGCCACCCTGCAGGGTACCTGGGTGCCGATGGACATGCTCTGGGATGCGAGCAGGGGGCTGATGAAGGGCGTTTTGTGAGAGCTGTCACACTGCTGCCTCTGCAGGTTGGTCTCCGAGTGGCACTGCTCCAGCTTCAGGGAGCAGAAGTCACAGAGGGAACACGCAGCGAGGTGTCGCCGGCCAAGGCTGTCACAGACCTGGGGAGGAGTGTGGCTGAGAGACCGAGGCTGAGGCTCCCAGGCCTCGCCCTGCAGAATGTCCCCGCAGTGAGGCTCTCCCAGCAGCTCTTCTGGCTTCCCCTGCGCCCTCCCCGGGAGTCCTCGAGGACCTGCGTCACCTCTCTATTTCTTCACCCTCCTGGATGATCCATCTACTCACAGGTACCTCCACCTCCCTGCAGGTGACATCCAGACTTTCTCATCACTTCCGATCTTTCTCTTGAGCGCTAAACCCCCAAGGCCAAGTGCACGACAGATGTCTAACTTAGCTTATCTGAAAAAGACAGTCCTTCCTTTCTCTAACAACAGCGCTGAGATCTGCCAAGAGTGGGCACAGTGCTGCGCACAGGGCCATCAGCGCCATCAGCACATCACAGGAAGCCTCTAGGACCACAGTCCTAGTCACGTCTCTGCTTCCCTGACAAGGCGACTGAGGCTCAGCGAGGCCACTGAGTAACCCGCTCAAACGCGCGTCTAGTACAAGCTGGAGCTGGGCCACTGGTCCAGGTGCTTCCAACCCCAGGCCCTATACTCGGCCCGGGGAACCTAGGTCCGGAACCTCTAAGTTCATGGAAGACGTTCCTGGCTGTGGAGCCGCCCACCTCCCAGCTGAGCGCCCCGGGCTTCCCCTGAGATCACGGGAGCACAATGTCTCCTATGCGGCCTTGTTTGCTCTTCACAACAGCACACGGGGCGGGGGAGGGCACCACTACATCCCTGACCAAAAGGCATTGCTGAATTCCCCTTTCCTACCACATTAAATACAAATGCTTCAAACTGCCCCTTTGGGGAATATTCCCATCGTGCCCCTGACTATCTCTGTGACTCAATCTCCTTCCTTACTGTTCCCTTAACAGTATTCTTAACCAATGAGCTCTCTGAGAACTTCCTACATGCAAAAAAAAAACAAAAAACAAACAAACAAAAAAAAAACCAGCAGTTCCCATGGCTCAGTGGTTAACAAATTCGACTAGGAACCATGAGGTTGCAGGTTCAATCCCTGGCCTCGCTCAGTGGGTTAAGGATCCGGCATTGCCGTGAGCTGTGGTGTAGGTTGCAGACGCGGCTCGGATCCCGCGTTGCTGTGGCTGTGGCGAAGGCCGGTGGCTACAACTCCTGTTAGACCCCTAGCCTGGGAACCTCCACGTGCCGCGGGTGCGGCCTTAGATAAGGCAAAAAGACACACACACAAAAAAAATTTCTGTCTCTGACACCTACCACGCTCCTTATGCAAAGCCTCTGAATCCCCGGACTCTCAGCTCCCTCAGGGCAGGAGCAGGGTGTTCATTCTTGGTTCTGCAGGAAATCTCTGCTCTTTCTGCCTCAGGGCTTTTGCACCTCTAGCAGGAACCTTCTACCAACTCTGTCCTTTGGCCTGGTTAACTTCTTTTATCTCCAGGCCTCAGTTTAAACATCAGTTCTTCTAGGAGGCATTTTCTATTCTCTGATCCTGCCAAACATGATATCTGTGCTCCCCATCTGCTCTCTGCACTTGATACTCCTCCACTGTAGGCTGATCCTGTCACACTGTTTACCTACTAGACTCCGTCTCCCCTACTAGACTCAGGAGAACAGAGGATCGGATCTGTTGTACTCATTGCTAAAATACCTAGGACAGAGTTGCTATATCTCAGCTGTCTAGCCCAGTGCACGCTGGTTGAACAAACGGAGCAATGGATGGCATACCAGCTTCAATAAATGTTAGCTGACTTGTACTTTCTGAAAGTCCTATTTCCTGGGACTGGGACTCACAGGGTGCCAAGGACACACTGAGACCAAGACCTCTCTACAGATCCCTGGAATGGGTTTGTGAGCCCTCTGGAAAGGAGAGCTGCCTCTAAGGTAAAGCCAAGTTCTGCAGATGGTGACCTGGCTCAGAAGATGACTCAAGACAAACAGCATGGAACCACAGAAAGAATTCTGGGCTGGAATGGATTCCAGACTCGGTCTTTTTTTTCCTTCCTTTTTTTTTTTTTTTTTTTTTTTGCTTTTTGGGGCTGCACCCAAGGCACGTGGAGGTTCCCAGGCTAGGGGTCAAATTTGGAGCTGCAGCTGCCGGCCACAGCCACAGCCACAGCAACACAGCATCTGAGTCACGTCTGCAACCTACACCACAGCTCGTGGCAACGCCAGATCCAGGACCCATTGAACGAAGCCAGGGATCGAACCCACATCCTCATGGATACTAGTCTGATTCATTTCTGCTGCGCCATGATGGGAACTCCAGACTCGGTCTTGAACCTTCCTCCTTTAAGGGGAGCTGAAGATGTCCTTCTGAAGAAGAGAATCTTTCCAGTGTTGCCTCATGCTTTCTGTGGCCCACCCATCCCCCTCTTCCCAGGCCCAGAGGACCCATTAAACAGTACAGTGGGCATACCGACTTCCCAAAACCAAGGGTCTCATCTTCCAGGTACTGCCAGGCCTTGGCTGTAGGGGTTATGACACAGGTGTTCTCCACGATTGAAAAGCACAGCACCAGCAAGGCGTCCACGTGAGGCAGCTGCAGGAGGCTGCAAGAAGACAGCACTGGTTATGGGGGCTGGGCCGGGCCGAAAGCCACATCCACCGTCTTCCTCTCCCTCGAGCATCTAGTCTCAGTCACACACATCCATTATGCTGCTTGGGGCATTAGAGGACTCTGGACCAACCACCTCCTTTCACAGATGAGGAACTGAGACCCAGAAAGGGGAAGTAAAAGTTGCAGTGCTAAGCAGGGCCAAAGACAAGACCAGATCCCAAGCCTGGTGGC
Organism: Catagonus wagneri; assembly: GCA_004024745.2. Lineage (NCBI taxonomy): Eukaryota > Metazoa > Chordata > Mammalia > Artiodactyla > Tayassuidae > Catagonus > Catagonus wagneri. Next base: position 2,934,104 of record PVHT021183648.1, read on the forward strand.
TCTAGTTCTGGACTCTCCCGGTTCCATCACCTAGAGAATGGCCATCTAGGGCAGTGCTTAAGCCAACGATGGCCACGGAACAGGTGGGGCGGGCGGCTGCGGGGGCACCAGGAGCCCGGGCAGATCTGAGTGGGTCTGGAGACCGAAGCTGACAAAATTGGCTTCTCGATTCCAAAGAAGACAGCGGGGGGCAGAGGGGGCTGTCTTCAGAACTCCCCGTACCTGCCAGGGCTCTGTGCTTTCCAGATGTTCTCTTCCTCATAGACGTCACCCATTTCATCCATTTCCTGGGCAGATCGGATGAGCTCCTGGATGTTCTCCATCATCATGGGGGTCGACTCCACCTCCCGCACCCGGGGAGTGAAGGAGAAGGGGTTGGAAGAGACAAATTCAGACTGGAACTTGGGCTCTGAGTCTGCCTGCAGCCCAGACATCGCCTCCAGCGACTCTTCGGTGCCCTGTCCTTCTTCCTGCTTCCCCTCCTCCTCCTGCTCCTCCTCTTGCTGTTCCTCCTCCTGCCTGTGCTCCTGCTTGTGCTCCTGGCCCTGTTCCTGGCCGCCCAGGGACAAGGAGGACTGCAGCAGCTCCTCCACGTTGTTACTGAGCCGCTCGGGCCAGGGCTGGAAGACCTGTCGCTCTGTGGCTGCAGCAGGGTTGGGGAGGGACCAAGAGAGAGGAGGGTGAGGGGCCGTCAAGCTTGTGGCTCCTGGTGTCTCTGTTAGTGGCGGGACACATGCAGAAACACACAGGCAGAGGAAAGCTGCCCCAATGACACATATTCTCACAGGCAAGTATAAAAAAAACATAGGGAAGGAGTTCCCATTGTGGCTCAGCGGAAACGAACGTGACTAGGATCCATGAGGACAGAGGTTCAGTCTCCGGCCTCGCTCAGTGGGTTAGGTATCTGGCATTGCTGTGAGCTGTGGTGTAAGTCACAGACACGGCTTGGATCCTGAGTGGCTGTGGCTGTGGTGTAGGCCAGTGGCTACAGCTTGGATTCGACCCCTAGCCTGGGAACCTCCATATGCCTCGAGTGCAGCCCTAAAAAGACCAAAACAAACAAACAAACAAACCCACAGGGAAGAATTCCAATATCAAACTAAAAGAGTATTACCATGGCGAATGTGGCATTGGTGGCATGTGTCCCCTCTCCACTTCCCTTCCAAGGGCTCCTCTCCCCTAACCCACCTCAAACACCACCTTTTGTCCTTCTCGCTTAGGAAGCACCAAGTATCCTGAATACCTAGGAACCAAACCTTTTTTCCCTTTTTTTTTTCTTTTTAGGGCCGCACTTGTGGCATATGGAAGTTCCCAGGCTAGGGGTCGAATCAGAGCTACAGCTGCCGGCCAGCACCACAGCCACAGCAAATCCAAGCCGCAACGCCAGATCCTTAACCCAGTGAGCAAGGCCAAGGATCAAACCCTCAACCTCATGGTTCCTAGTCGGATTTGTTTCCACTGTGTCATGACGGGAACTCCGCAACCAAACCTTTCTTAGGGAAGATGTTAGCTTAGAAAAGTCCCAGTGAACTTCTTTTTTTTCCCCTTTTTCGGCCACACCTGGGATATCTGGAAGGTCCCCCTCGCCAAGAACCAGGAATTGAATCAGAGCTGCATCTGCAACCTATAACACAGCTGCGGCAATGCCAATTCTTAACCCATTGTGCCACAGCAAGAACTTCTTTTTTTGGCTTTTTTAGGGTCCACGTGTGGCATAAGGAAGTTCCCAGGCTAGGGGTCCAACTGGAGCTGCAGCTGCTGGCCTATACCACAGCCACAGCAATGCTAGATATGAGCCTCATCTGTACCCTACACCACAGCTCATGGCAATGCTGGATTCTTAACCCACTGAGTGGTGCCAGCGATCAAACCGGCATCCTCATAGGTACTAGTTGTGTTTGTTATCACTGAGCCACAATGGGAACTCTGGAGGACTTTTAAAATTTAATTAATTTTTTTGGCCATATCTGCAGCATGCAGAAGTTGCTGGGTCAGCGACCAAATTTGAGCCACAGCAGTGACCTGAACCACGGCAGTGACAATGTGGGATCCTTAACCCGCTGAGCCACCAGGGCACTCCCCAGAAGACTTAATGTAGGAATGTTTTTTTTTTTTTTTGTCTTTTTGCCTTTATGTGGAGCCTCACCCGCAGCATATGGAGGTTCCCAGGCTAGGGGTCTAACAGGAGCTGTAGCCACCGGCCTTCGCCACAGCCACAGCAACGCGGGATCCGAGCTGCGTCTGCAACCTACACCATAGCTCACAGCAACGCCAGATCCTTAACCCGCTGAGCAAGGCCAGGGATCGAACCCGCAACCTCATGGTTCCTAGTCGGATTCGTTAACCACTGAGCCACGAAGGGAACTCCAATGTAGGAATGTCTTAAAGAACTAGGATTCAGGGCAGAAATGTCAGAAAACATTCTGGGATAGGAAAGGCCTAACTTGCATTCAAAGAAAGCAAGCCCTCCCTTATGTAAATAGCTGCCTGAGGCCACCTTCTCGGGCTCAGCCTTACACCCCGGGGCTTGGGGACTTGCAGGTGGGGTGTCTATGAGTCTCCCAGGTGTTGGGAGGGTCTCACCTGTGATGTGGGAGGACACGGGGGAGGTCATCGTGGTGACAGGCACTTCGGAGGAAGTGTCCACCTCCTTGAGAGAGTTCGGTGAGAGGACTGAGACAGGCTGGGAGCACCGGACTCTCTGCAGGGAGAGAAGGAACGTGGCAGCGCTTTTCCCAAAGGGCAGATTTCCACTCTGGCTTATCCTCAATCCCTGTCCCTTATGTCTCCTCTCTTGTGGTTCTTGGGCAGGAATGAGGGGACACAGCCCCTGGCAGAACCCTCTAGACCTGAGAACTGGCCCCCTGCAAATCAAACTCCTGTCTGGTCCCACACCTGCCTTCAGTATTTTGCATTTGACTTGAATGAAATCGCTAACCTGTTGGAAGAAACTGAAGAGCTTATTATTTTTGTCTCTTCCCTACTTTTCTGGCAGTAGCTGGATTGTTCTGAGAGTCTTAATACCCCAGGTGAGACTGCGTGTTCGCCGGTATAACCTGGGTGAATGATGGGGCCTTAGGTGCAGGGAGGGAGGACCTAAGGATGGCCTGGGGCCCTCGGGTCCTCATTGCCACTGCCTGCCTCTTCCTTGGTCCTTGACACCAGACCCAATCTCTGTCCTGGCCTCACCTTGGCGTAGTAGACGTGGTTGGAGCAACGGTATTGAGTGAACTGGCAAAAGGACTCAAACCAGGAGGCATAAGGGAGGTCGGAGCAAACAGCGCCTGGGAAAGGGCGGGAGTGGAGTGAACACACAAGGGGCAACGCCCTCCCGGAGCGGGCGGTGGGCTCCGGGGTCGGGAGAGCCGGACCTCGGACTCCCGGTAAGATGCCAGCCATGCCCGTCCCCTGCGTCAAGTGAGCACCGGGCTGGCCCTGGAGTCGGGCCCTCACCGTCCGGCACCAGGCCGTGGTTTTCATACTGGTCCAGCTGTACGAGCGTGGGGTTCCGGCAGCCGTGGGTGGCCCGGAGCCGGCAGGTAGTCTCTGCCTTCCAGGTTGGGGTCAGCAGTGCGAAGAAGCGCTCATACTCGGTGGGAGAGAGGGGGCTGCCTGGAGTGGAGGCCGAAATTGCATCCTGGGCTGGGGCCGGTGCCAGAGGCAGGAGCAGCACTGCGGGACGGGGAACAGACCACGGATGGACCCGACTCCGACAGCCGCAGGGCCGGGCGGCGAGCGGGCTGTGCACATGGGACCCGGGCGGCTGGGGGTGAGGGGGCGACGGGGAGGAGGCTGGAAGCCCGGGGAAATCGGTTCAGAGACGGTGCGGGAAGGGCCCCAGGGGCGGAGGCCGCTCTCACCCTTCAGAAGTGAGAGAAGGGAGCCGGCGGCGAGCTGCCTCATGGCCCCGGACGGTCGCCCGCGTTTCCCGGACCGAGAGGCCTCTAACCGGCCAAGCCAAGGCGAGCCGGCGGGCGGGGGCCAGGGGCGGGGCTGCGAGGCCGGCCTACGTCACAAAGGGCGGGGCGGGCCGTGGGGAAACTGACGCCCAGCCGGGCGGGGTCCTCGCTCGGGGCATAATCTAGCTGGAGAGGACTGACTCACTGACTCGATGGCAGTAGCTCCTGAGTCTTTCTTTACGCGTATTACCTACTTCACCGACAAGGTGTTTCCATAGAGTAAGACACTGTTTTTATCCCTATTTTACATTGACGAAACCTGGGTCTGAGAAACCATCAGCCCGACAGGCCTGGAAGTGAGGCAGACAGAGTGGGAACTAGAGAGGAAGCCTCCAGGAAAGCGAGCCAAAAGAAAAAGCAAGAGGTAGGGGTTCAGGCGAGGAGGAAATCAAGTGCAAGGAATCTCCCTCTAAGGAAGGGGTTTCCAGTGGAGGTGAGTGGAGGAGAAAAATACTTGTTTTCTGTTTCGTGTTTAAAATAATTCAGGCTAATTCTTAGTATAATAGTTCATGTATAAAACACAAGCACACATTTATTAGAAATTAAGTGAAAGATATTTTATGGAGAAAAGTTGCACAATCCTAAAAGTTTTGGAGACCCCTGGTCTGAGGCACAGCCCCCAGGCAGCTCTGCGCTTTCGGAGTTGAGAAGTTGTGGATTCTGGGGCAGAGGTATCATTTCTGGTCCCATGTCTCGTCCTACTTCTGGCATGTCATCCTCTTGCCTTTTAGCCAACTCAGAGGATGCAAAAATATGCTCAGCACATGTGCTAAAATAGCGTCTCTACAATAAACACAGCAGGCCAACACGTACAGCTTTTATTCACCTGCCCATTCCTTTACATGCGTGATGCCTGCACTCCACCCTGCCCCGCCCACTCACAAGGCCAGGATCAACCCTCCTGGTACAGAGGAAGGGTGCCCCTTCAGCTAGGGCCCGGCCCAGATGATCTGGGGGAGCCCCCGCTAGAAAAGGCAGGAAGAGAGTGAAGACAGTTTATCACATCATGGCCCCCGACAAGGGGAGGGAACCGGCAGGCTGGGGGAGGGCCCCATGCTACTGCCCCAGTCCTTAAATACAAACAAGGGGAGTAAAGAGACCATCCCTCGAAAATACAGCACCAACCTCAGCATGGAGGCAAAAGGACAGTGGGCAAGACCACTTCCCTCTGAAGGGGGTGGGCTGAATGAGAGCACATACCATTAGCGGCTGCAGCGCCCCTCCCTGCCAGGGTCTGGGTGCAGCCTCAGCACCAGGAATGGGGAGGGGAGGAGGAGGGATGACAGCAAGGCTCCATCCACTTCTCCCTGACCCCTGGCCCCAGCCAGGCATCCCTCTCCCCATTAGCCCAGGTCAGGGGATATGGAAGAAATTGCTGGAATCCAAGACCCTCATCTATTTCTTCTTCCGTTCTTGGGAGCAGCGTGGACAAAACCTAAAGAGGAATGTGACAGAGAAGGGGAAGAGAGTGAGTGAAGGGAGAAAGCTCCTGTCACCCAGCTCGGGGCAGTCCAGCCCCTACAGCGGCTCTCACTCACCACTTCCCCCGAGGCTTGGTAGTCAGCCCAACACAGGCAAAGTGGAACCACTCAATGGAACACTGGAAAAGGAAGAGGATGGAAGAAGCAGAAGTGGGACGGGGGGGGGGGGGGGGGAGGCAAAGGAAAGAAAAGAGGCCCCCCCCAATTCCTTTGGGATATTCCCTTATTCTGTCCCTTGGGAGAATTCCTGAAGGTTCCAAGGCCAACCATCTCCAATAACCCTCCTCCTACCCTGAAGGCCACTTTCAACCAAGACCCCAACTCTTGCATCCAACTCCCTCATGTCCCCAGAACCTCCCATCCTGAGGCCAAAAGGGTTCTTACATCAGGGTTGTCACAGCCAATCATCTCTCCATAGGAGACCTGGTGACAAAGGCAATAGGTGGGCTCGTTGGGGTCCACAGGCATATCCAACACATCAGAGGGGTGGACAGTGCCAAAGGCCACTGAGGGCATTCCATACTCAGGACTGCTGCGTGCCAAGAAGAAGAAAACGCGTCACGCACAGGAAGGGAAGCTGCAATTTGGGGCTCTCAGAGGTGGCAGGAGGAGATCTGTGTGGGGCTAGTGATTTGTGACGTCTCCTCTGTATCCAGCAAATACCAAAATGACAAGAGTAATTGGCACAGAAGACAGAGCAGAACTGGCAAAAAGGGCAGTGCCGGTGGGGAAGAGGAGCCTGTCATTCAGCAAAGCACTCCCTGACACACTCACGTGCGCACGAGTTTTAACTTCTTCTGGGCAGCCTTGGGGGCTTCTTCATCGGAGTTTTTCCCTTTGGAACGAGCACGGGCAGCTTTCTTCTCCTTTTGGGTCCGGCCTTCTAGGAGAGAGGGGGGAAAGCCAGGAGGCAAGGGGACAGAAAGATGGGTTAAGTCCCCCTCCCTGCTCCACCAACAGGGTGGCCCTCCCTCAGAGCTCAAGAGCAGTGGGCTTCTCCCTGGAGGCCTCCCCCACCTCTCACAGCCCCGCCCCCCTCCTCACTCTTTTTGCCTTTGCTGGAAGAGCTGTCATAATCACTTGACTCAATCTGTTTCTCTTTCAGGTCAGCCTCAAAACGGGCCAGATCTGTGTCCAGTCGACGAATGTGTTTGTCCACCTGAGCAGGAAACAAGAAGGAAAAGCTATAAGGCTGGTTCCAGTAAAAGAAACAGGCTAATGCAGATTCCATGGACTTCCCAGGCCCCAGACAGATCCCAACACAGCTGGGGGGGGGGCGTCTAGGACCCCCAGGAATAGATGGGAGGTAGGTGGGGAGCCATGAACAGGGCCATACCATTTCATAGGTCTGCATGGCAAGCTGCACCTTGTCGTCACCAAATTCCTTGCACTTGCCATAGGCCTCCTGGATCTGTTTGAGAAGGGCCAATTTTTCCTCGGAGCTCAGGCTGCGGGCGCTACTCATATACTCTGTGGCCAGCTTGTCAATTTCAGCCTTCAGGTCTACAACAGAGACAGAGGCCTGGTCACAATGGCCCCTGAGTGCCTAGGTGAAACACACTTCTTCTTGTTCCTTGGACCTTTTCCACTGACCGTCATAACTTTCAAACTAAAATGTACCCAAAGTTCTTAGGTACTGTGCCATGTACTCAGATGATGCAACATACTCACAATATTTGTTTTAAAGGTGACTTCAGGTGCTAAACACATTGCTATTGTAGTTGGAACTGAAATTATTGAATCATAACGAGAGATTCTTTGCACACTACACTAATACAAAGTATATTTTGATTGATGTCTGAGATTCTTCTTTGCAGGGCTGGCTGGCTGCCTCCTGAACCAGAAATTTTGTCTCAAAAGCCAACTGATCTCTCATCTCAAAAATATCCCACAACACCTCTGAGTGCTGCAGACCAGGCTGGGTCATCTGCTCCTGCGGCTTCCAGGTCTGTATGGCTATATCTCATCATTTAAAATTAAGCCCTGGGTCAGTCCCATAACAGTTCTTCTACTTACTGCCCACCCTTTTTGCTCATCACTTGCAACTTGCTTACATTTCCCATCACTTTTTTCCTGTTTGTTGATTTTACTTGTCTTTTTGAAATTTTTTAATTTTTATTTTTTTAGGGCTGCACCTGAGGCATGTGGAGGTTCCCAGGCTACAGGTTGAGTCGGAGTTGTAGCCGCTGGCCTATGCGATAGCCACAGCAACGCCAGATCCGAGCGAGCCATCTGCAACTTACACTGCAGCTCATGGCAACACCAGATCCTTAACCCACTGAGAGGGGCCAGGGATTAAACCTTTGTGCTCCTGGATACTGGTCAGATTCATTTCCGCTGAGCCACGACGGGAATTCCTGTTTATTTTAGATAGTGCTCCAAATATTTTACTAACGGAAGGCTGGTGATGTCCCAAGACACGGGAGACTGTAGATGCCCACTGCCTAATATTTGGTAGCGCTCAGGAAAAATGTTCATGGAGACAAAGTATGACTGCAGCGTGGTGCAGCCACAATGTGCACTGTCTTTATGCCCCGCTTCATGTGAGGCCCTTGGAAGACGCCGGAAAAGCATGTGTGTAGTTCAATAATCTCCAACTGGTCTTTCTGTGCTTGAATGCAAGAGCTGGAACTGTATTACAAAGCAAAGAGCTAGTGCTCAGTATTCAGCAGGGAGTTCTCAGGGGTTAAGTCCAGGATTTCAGATGATATTCACCTTGTCACAAGTAAACTTACCCGGAGTAACTTAAATCACTGCTTTAGGTACTCTAACACCAGCTCGTTACATCCTTGGGCACAGCTACAGAAGGATGCACCTATATACTCTTCAGCAAGCACAGGGATAGCTCCAACCTTCCACCTTGAAGAGACAAAACTGACCACTGGCCTCAGGCTCCAAGCGAATATCTCAATGTAGCCAAACTTGCTCAATGTCCAAGGAAGGATATAGATGGCATCTAGTGCTCCTGTAAGGTTGAACAACATGGTGCAGAGATCCTGATCTTAATTGTTACTTTTCCTTCGTTTATGCTTTCCTTCCTTTTTCAGAACTTCTCTGGCAGCAAAGCTCCTCCCTACACACATGAGTTGCAGTCTAAAGCCACACTGAATTTTGTGACAGTAACAGTTACAATCCAGTGGGCAGAAACATTCTAGTCTTCCCATAAATACACTGAACATGGAGAAGAGAAATGATTCTAGGGCTGACTGTGGTTTTTTCAGTCGGTCTTGAGGAAGGCATAAAGAGCACAGCATCTCTGAATCCTTGAGGCATTGTCTCAGTACTCCATGTGTTATGGAAAAGCTGATACAGAAATGCAGATTATCATGACTCTCCTTTAAGAATTGCAGGAGAGTGACAGAGAGAGAAGCCGCAGCTCTCCAGACCAGACAATACAGTAACACCAGACTGAAGAAGAAACGATCATACACACTCGCTGTTCACTGGACTCCTTATTCTGTACATACCCTCTGTTCTTTGGTCCAGGTCCCTCATGAGCTGGAAGTTTCTCTGCAGTTCAAAGGGCAGGTTTTCGATACCTGGGGAGAAGAGAAGAAACTGAGACCCCCCCCCGGACTTCCTAGGCCCTACAGCTGCTTTTAAAGAACAGGTCCACGGAGTTCCCTTTGTGGCTCAGTGGAAACGAATCTCACTAGAATCTACGAGGATGTGGGTTCAATCCCTGGCCTCACTCAGTGGGTTAAGGATCCAGCGTTGCCGTGAGCTGTTGTGTAGGCCAGCAGCTGTAGCTCTGATTGGACCCCTAGCCTGGGAACTTTCATATGCCTCGGGTGTGGCCCTAAAAAGCCAAAAAAAAAAAAAAAAAAAGAACAGATCCAACACTGCACTCTGTTTTCCCTCCTTCGGACCACTGGATTAACTGTGACAGCACTCATCATTTCTCTCTCAGCAGAGGCCATGTCTGTCTCGCTCACAACCACCTCCCCCACCTCTGCACATTCCCACTTTCCCCCTCCAGTGACCCTACATACAAATCAGCCCTTCCTCTTCCTTTATTTTCAACCTCTGCCTCCAAGCTCCTTGCCCACAATTTACAAATACCCTCCCAGCATCTTCCACTACTCATCACACACATTTCCAATCTGACCTCCATACAGTAGTCAGAATATGCTTTAGAAAATGCACATCTGATCAAGTCGCTCTCCTGTTTATAATCCTCCAGTAACTTCCTGCTGCAACATCCCTATTCCCATTCTGCACTCTGGGGCCCCTGCTTCCCTCACACCGGCCTTAACTCATGTCAGCCCCTCGTGCTCTTCCTGCTCTATCACCCTGGCTATCTCTGAGTGCCTTCAACTTGCTCTTCCTGACACTTGGCTTTCCACACACTACTCTGTCTGGAAAGTCCTGCCCAATCTTCTTCCCCACCTCCACCATACCTCCTGGCCTAAATTCCTGTTCATCGGAGTTCCTGTTGTGGCACAGTGGAAACAAATTCGACTAGGAATCATGAGGTTGCGGGTTTGATCCCTGGCCTTGCTCAGTGGGTTAAGGATTCGGTGTTGCTGTGAACTGTGGTGTAGGTTGCAGATGCCGCTTAGATCTGGCATTGCTGTGGCTGTGGTAAAGGCCAGCAGCTACAGCTTTGATTGGACCCCTAGCCTGGGAACCTCCATATGCAGTGGGTGCGGCCCTAAAAAGATAAATAAATAAATAAATTCCTGTTCATCCTTTACAGTTCAGCTCAACCCTGACTGCCCCGGAGTCCAACAAATGCCCTGGATTATGCTGTCAAGATATCCTGTGTCAGGAGTTCCTGTTGTGGCAGAGAAGAAATGAATCTGACTGGTATCCATGTAGATGTGGGTTTGATCCTTGGCCTCACTCAGTGGGTTAGGGATCTGGCATTGCTGGGAGCTGTGGTATGGGTCTCAGAGGCCGATCAGATCCCGCGTTGCTGTGGCTATGGAGTAGGCTGGCAGCTGTAGCTCCGACTGACCCCCAGCCTGGGAACTTCCATATACCAGCGGTGCAGCTCTAAAAAGCAAAAAACAAACACACAATAAACAAACAAAAGATATTCTATGTCAACTCTTCTGGCACTTATCCAGTGTAATTAAATAAGCACGTAATTAGTTCTTTGGTATCTATCTCCCCAGCCCTCGAGAAGGGTTGGCCAAGTCTGTCTTCTCTTCTATTTCCCTAGTGTTCAGAATGATGCACGTACAGGGGTTCCTTAAGAAATACTTGAGTAAATGTATGAATACTTAAGTCTCTCTCATAAAATAAAATTTTCTTCCCATGACTCCACTTCCAACTTTTAAAATGCTTTCACTGCTTTAACTTATAACCTCAGGTCCTCAACACTAGCTGAGATTAAGTCACCAATGACTTACCCAAATGATCTATTATTAGTTCTATCCTAAAAAATATGTTTGCAGCAGTCCTCTCTCAAAGTAACTTTATTCCTCTTGGGAGTCCAAATCCCACCATTTACTTTCTGATAATTCCTTAACATTTCCTTAGCCTATCTCTTAAATGTTGCTTTTTTTTTTTTTGGTGCTTGTACTTAATTTAGTCCTCTAGTTTTCTCACTTGCTTTCCCTGAATGATAGCCATCTCATTTACTCTTACAATTACCATTCCTATGCTTTAGGTTGTTACTCCTGAATTTCTTATCTTGTTGGTAATATAATATCTACCTCATTTCCCAAACAGGAAATCAAGAAGTCACCTTAGATTTTTCATCTTCTCTCAACCACTCAGTCATTCAGTCAACCCTGTCAAGTTAATGCCTAAATACTCTGTGACTCTCTGATATCAGGTTCTTATCTATCGCCAGGAATGTTATCTCTACATTACTAATGTTATTATGCTCTAATGTATCATATATCAGTTATTTTCCTTTATTAAAAAAAATCACTAATCAGAAAATCTGTTGGTTCATCACGATTTAAACTGCAAGCTTCTTGTCGTGGCTTAAAAGACCTTGCATGACCTGGCCCCAGCCCCCTTCTCCAGTCTCATTTCCCAATCTTCCACTTTAGGGTCCTATATATTAAACACTTTGGCCTCACTTTTGCCTAACCTTGCCACAGACCCGTAACACCTTTGCTGCTGCTTTCCTCAATCTGCAATTCCCTCTCCAAACTGGTAAACATTCAGCCTTCAAGATTCTACTCAAACATCACATTCTCTGTAAAGCACTACCTACATCCCCAGGTAATTAGCTCTTTTTTTCTCCAGTGTTAGCAACTTTTAATGTATTTATTTTACCTTTCTCACTGTTTTACAATTATTTATGAACAGAATCTGTGACCTACAAGTCTAGACCACTTGACAGGGGTTGTGTCTTACTCATTCCTGTACATCTCCAATACCTACCATTATGTCTGACCCATAGCAGGACCTCAAAAAAAAGAATGAATGAATGACTCTCAACACCAAGGCAAATGTAAGGACTTAGGGGATGACAGGCTCTGTGGAGGAGTGGTTTACACAAATGGCATAAACATAACACCAGATTTCCACTGGATGGGAATGGGATCTTTACTCCAAGAACAGATTTCCAGTTCATCATATGACAGTGGTCACTCGTTACCCTCCCGTCCCCAGGAGAAGTCACTTCTGCGAAAAAACTGGGCGAAGGAGCTGCGAACAGGTCTTTGTCGCTGCTCCAAACGGCAGTGGATGATATACCAAAAGGACAATTCCGAATGATTTTGAGGAAAACGTATATCCTGAGGCCGGAGACTCTGAAGATGGGGCAGCAAGGATCTTCCCGGCCAGGCCCACCAGCCCTTCAATAGCCATCCCCCAGCCCCAACGCGCAGCCCCTCCCCCGTCTATACCCCAGAGCGAGGCCTCGACCCCGCTGCCCCGCCCCCCCTTCTTCACACCCTCCACTATTTTCTCTTACGCAACCCTTCACAGTCGTGACCTTCTGACCACCCGGACTTCGGGGCCATAGAGCTTCTCAGCTCCGACACCCCCACACCCCTGTGACCCCTGACCCCCTCCTTCAGTCTGCTCTTACTGTCCAGATAATGTTCCAAATACATCCCCGCAGCCATCTTGAAGCAAAACAAAGCAACTTCCGCTCCGCCCCGGAAGTGACTGAACGCGACAGGCCCCGAAGCTGTCCTCCTTGGCCCGGAGTCCTTCCGCCCTCACAAGGGAAACTTCCGGCCTCTCTGCAGCGCCCGTCTGGCCGCGTCCGCCGAGCGCCGACCCTCGTCCATTGCCGGCCGGCGTTGCGCCGGGCCGGCGGCGGCTGGGGGCGCCATCTTGCATCCTCGTATACACTTCCTTTCCTTCCAGGCGGGGGACGTGCAAGCGTGAGGGAGAGGAACCTTTTCTTTTTAGGCTTTTAGTCCGCAAATAGCCCTTTCAGCAGCCAGGGAATCTTTGTGCCCCTTGGAACGTGACCAGCGCAGGTGCCTTTTCCCTAGTCTCTGGCTTCTTAGGGAATTAGGCCTGGAGGGGCCTCTGCACTTATGTTCACTCACACGAACGACAGCCCCCTAGGGCTCGTTTTTAACGTGGAAACAGTTCGCTATCTATAAATTCTGCTTATAAATACAAAGAACTACTCACACAATAAAGCTACGACTCCACGTGTTATGTGAGGGTTCCTCACCTATCACACTCCTCACTTGTAAAGTAGCACAGTACTTCTGGCCTTGTCCTCCTGTTTTGGTCTCCCTTTTTATTCGGGTTTATAGGGTGTTAACCAGCCCCATGATTCTGAAAGGATTGGGGCACGCAGCTGTCACAGTTGTGCCAGCTGGATGTCAGCTATCACCCTGGTCCGCTCTGGCACAACGACAACATAATGCTTTTTTCATCAGGACGGAAAACCACCAAGTGCATGACAGGCTGCCACACTAGGGAACCGAAACAGGAGTGTTAGCCAGTGTTTTGGAGATTATTGTCACTCCTAATGCCCACCTTGATAATATCAATGTCACATGGAAAGTTGTCAAACAGACTTTCTGCCACATCGTTTAGATCAAATATATAAAAAATGGGCAAGGTGAAATCCCAGGTGTCCTGCTGACCGGGTGGTTAGAGAACAGCAATGAAATCTAGATGATTTCCCTGCCCCTGGGTAATTTAATCTGTGCCCATCTCCTCTATAAAATGACTACCTTATGCTTACCTACCTAATGGGTTGTTGCCCTGAGTGTGTGTGTAACCTTAAAAAGAGGAGATTCTGGTTGTAATACCTGTGACGAAGTTAGGGCTACCACTGTCAATTCGACAGTTGGTGAGAACAAGGGTTAAAAGCAGTAGATATTCAGGAAGCTAACACTGCATATTTGGTCATTTGCGATACACTCATTAGTGTCACGCCACAGAGTGGGACCATCTTGGACGCCCACACAAGAGCCCAGGCCCTAAATTAAGAGGTGTTATTTCACTGCCTACCCTCATGCAGCCAGGTAATGCACACGGTTGCCCGGCAGTCCCACAGAGAGCCACATTGTCAGATGCGGGAGCTTTGCCACTTTTTCAGTTCTTAAAGATTTTTAATTCTCAAAAAGGAGTCTTGGAGGTGATCTAGCCCAGTCCCTTCATTTAACAGCTGTAGAAGGATCTCGGCCAACACTGGCTGATGGGAGAGCAGGGCTGAAGTCCAGGTTCCTGACCACACTTTACTTGTCAGCGCAACTGTGCAGTGTCCTCAATCCTGGTTATGACCTCCACCACTGGAAACCTCTGGATTTATGTGCCACGGGATGTGCCAAATGTAAGCAGCACTGAGCCCACGGATGCTCTGGCAGGAGTGCAGTTCCTTCTGGGAGGCTGTGCTTCCATTTCTTTGATACGGAGTTTTGTGGCTGTCTTGTTAATAACACACGCCCGAGACCCTGTTCTCACATTCCCAAGCAACACAGTCCTCACGACAGCATTTGTGTGTAGAAGCCTTCGTGGACCAAGCTTTCACTGTGGAAATGTGGAAGCTGTACCCTTCTACGGCTGGGGATATGCATACGGCCCCATCACACAGCATTCGTTCTGCACATCCGCACATTCTACTGTATATCCTCAGTACCGGCCTTGAATGTCTCCCCAAACAGCTGTCTCCCATGCTCACTCACATCAGTAGCTCCACTGCCTCTGATCCTTTTACACGAATTTATTTCTACACAAGGTTCTAAAAACACCCCTTGGTTTTGTACATAAGGTTTTCTTTTTTTCTTCATTTTAAATTCCTTTATAACAACTGGTTTCCTGATTTTTTTTCATTTTCTCTGAAATCTGCCATGATTTAAAAAAAAGGACAAAAGGAAATAAAAACGCTGTTGGCCAGAAGACAGGGTGGAGAAAAACAAAAGGGACAAAAATAAACAAAACATCAAATATGAAAATTCCTCAGAGATAATGCATTTATAAACACAGAAATGGTTACAACAAAGATGGCCGTGATGAGTGGGTATATATATATTTATATATATATATATTTATATATAAATCCATGTCCGGCAACTGACCGTGGCACCTAGGGAGCTAAGTCCAGTCCTTGCATTTGCCCTTAACTCTCCCTTCTCTGCAGCCCCCTCCTCGTGGGGTTTCATGAAGAACTCACAGCTCCCCCAGATCCTTAGGTTTGGGGACAGGGAGACTGAGCACTGGGCCTCAGCTGGCAGAGAAGGGGAGAAGCTCCAAGGAGAACCATAACCCACACTTCTAAGCCACGCTCGACCACTTTGGGGATCTCCGGCCCCTTGGGGACCACACCTCAGCCCTTGCCCCTTTACAAATAAAGGAGGTCCGACCCCCCTCCAGATCTCCTTCCAGCACTAGGTAGGAAGTGAAGTGAGACCATGAGGGGAAAACGGCTCCCAGGGTTAGGGGTACATGAGAAACCTCTGTTCTTTCGCAGGCAAGAATAGAACAGGAAGCTGGCTGCATGTAGGGCTCCCTCCTCTCTGACATCTGAGAGGGCCAGCCTCTAGTCCTCTATCAGCCCGAGCTTGGAGGATTATGAGGGTGAGGAGAGAGTAAGTGCCCACTCTGGAAAAGTCTCTATGAGGTCATAGCAAACCCCTCCCCTGAGCACCAACCCCCAATTTTAAAAGCTATGCTTAGGCAGGGAGGCTGCTGGATTACGCCACCAGCTCATACTCCTCTGCTAATCAGGAGGGCTGACGTTCCTGTTGAAGAGGAGTTGAGAATAAGGGTAGTATCCTGGGAAGGAAGGCCGGGCCTGAGGCCCAAGAAGATGGAGCCGTGGCCTGTCAAGGAAGAAGAGGACTTTTCCCACCAAGAGGAGCTGGAGAAAGACGGGACCAGAACTTCTTCCCCTCTTCCCAGGGGACGGCAGCACAGGTCTCTACGAGCTGGCCAGGTGCTCCACCTGGATGGTGCTGGTGGTGACAGTGAGGCAGATGTCCTTATGATGCTCTGCCGTCTTATAGGGGGTCAGGTCAAAGGAACACTGGGGTGGAGGGTTGGGGTTGCTGTCCCCGCCACCCCCACCCTGGGGGGCTGCCCCAGGGGACTGGAAGTGTGATGGCTGCTGCTGCTGTGGTTGCTGCGATGCCTGGGAGGCCTGGGCCTGGGCCTGGGCCTGGGCTTGAGCTTGGGCTTGGGCCTGGGCCTGGGCCTGGGCCTGGGCCACGGCTGCTGCTGCTGCCGCCGCCTGCACCTGCTGCTGGAGATCAGGAGGGTTGTGTTTGCGCATGTGTTTCATCAGGTACGTTTCCTGAGGGAAACAGAAAAGGAGTTGAGGGAAGAAAGAGAAAGGAAGAGGTACTTGTAACCAGGACCCTGGGCTCTTACTCTGCTCTAAACAGAAGCTCACTTCTACACAGGTACTCTGGAGCCACTTGAGCGCCCACTCTCGGGTGGACAAGAGAGGGGACCTTTAGAATCACCGTGGGTATTCAGCTGGCACTGGGGAAGCTGTCGTCTTCTCAAAGACCTCTGAATGGAACAACCTGACCACCTTTTTCTGGAGTCTAATGGAAAACATCTAACTGAAACCTCTTCTCCCACAAGGCCAAGATGCTTTTCTCTGCCCTTTGTCTAAGTAAAATGAGGAACCACTGCTTAGCAATCTCTACGGGCTTAAGGCATCAGGCATCGTCTGAACCCCTCAGCTCTGGGTCTTTTCTGTTTCTACTCCCTTTAGTGACTGGCAAGTGGGAGCACGGGGCTCAGGAGGGTGGTGTGTTCCCTGCAGCAGCTCCTTCTCAGAAAGACGGGGCAGCGGCTTGTGGGGAAGGGGAGGGCTCCGAGCACTCACCGACGTGTACGCCCGACTGCAGATGGTGCAGGTGTACACCTTGGCATGCTTCACTGTGTGCGTAGACAGGTGCACCTCCAGTGAGGCTGCGTCTGTGTACGCCCGGTGACAGTTGTGGCACTTGAAGGGTTTATCTTTGTTGTGCTGCCGCCTGTGGGACTAAGAAAATTGGGAGAAGTCAGGATGAATGTGTTGGACTCTGACCTCCTGCCTCCTTGACCTTCATGGAAAACCCCGAGCTAGGTGCCAGGCCTTCTAGCTAGTTCTCTTTTCGTCTGAAGACACAACTGCTTCAAGTGGAACTTCAGGAGCTACTGGCAGGGGAAGAAGCACACCCCATGCAGTGCACAGCAGGATCCCAAAAGTTACAACGGTGGCTGTGCCTAGTCCCACTGGCCAGTAGTTCTCAAAAGGAAGCATGGGGACCGCCAGGGAACACCAAGACCTTTTCAGGGGGTCCATGGGGTCAAAACTACTTTCAAAATAATAATAAGACACCATGCACTCTCATTCTTTCATGGCTGTAGAGAGATTGCATGATGACTGAACGCAGTGGACATGAGAATCCAGCCATCTTCCAGTCAGCCAGACATCAGAGAAGCATGTATGAATGTAAAGTAAAGCCACTCTTCTAACTTTTTTAGGGGGCGGGGGTGGGGATTTAAAGTTATGTTATTTACATTAACATGCAATGTTTTTTTGTTTATCTTCTTAGGGCCAGACATGCGGCACATGGAAGTTCCCAGGCTAGGGGTTGAATTGGAGCTGTAGCCACCGGCCTAGGCCACAGTCACAGCAACGCCAGATGCAAGCTGCATCTGTGACCTACAACACAGCTCACAGCAAGGCTGGATCCTTAACCTACTGAGTGAGGCCAGGGATTACACCCGCGTCCTCATGGATAATAGTCGGGTTTGTTACCACTGAACCACAATGGAACTCCCAAATGAGGTCTGTTTTTGTTTTTTGGCTGTGACCACAGCATATGAAAAGTTCTTGGGCCAGGGATGGAACCTGCACCACAGCAGCAACCTGTAGCAATGCCAGATTCTTAACCCTCTGCCCTACATAGGATCTTTGAGGTGTGTTTTTTCTCTTCCCCAGGGCCGCAGCATGTGGAAGTTTCCAGGCTAGGTGTCGAATCAGACCCACCATTGCAGGATCCGAGCCGTGTCTGTGACCTAAACCGCAGCTCATGGCATAGCCGGGTCCTTAACCCACTGAACTAGGCCAGGGATGCAACCCGCAGCCTCACGGATGCTACATTGGGTTCTTAACCTGCTGAACCACTCAGTAACTCCGAGCTTTGTTATTTTTAAACATATGAATAAATATTTTTCAGTTTCTTCATATCTACATAATGAGGTATTACCCACATCAACAAAAGCTCTCCAGGTTCCCCACTGACTGTTAAGACTGTAAAGGGTCTGGGAAGACTTTGAGAACCACTGACCTAGTCACACGGCACTGAAACCCCAAGTCTTAGACTCAAGGCCTCAGGTGGAGGGCCGAGCACTTACCTGCAAGTTAGAGAGCTGTGTGAAGGCTTTCTCGCAGCCTGGGTGTGCACATTTGTACGGTCTATCGCCGGTGTGGATTCTGCACGGGTCAAGAGAAGAGAGGGAAAGGACGTGAGCAGAGCTGCCCGGGAACAGCACCTCAGCAGGCCTCTGCTGGGAGCCCGGGGGGCGGTCTCCCAGGGGCACCGGCTCGGCTCCTCCGGGCTGGATCAGGCCGGCACTGCTCCGCTCCAGCTGGGCTCCTCTCTGCTAGGGGAGGGCTGGGGTCTTGACAGCCAAGGCAGCTCCCACCGCAACCGTCCCTCAGGAACGTTCAGAAAGGTAAGGTAAATGCAACGGTGAGAAAAAAGAAACACATAACACTTCTTCTTCGGCCCCCAACATACAGCCAGAAACTATCCCCTCAGCCTTAGCACCACCTCCAGCAAAAGTTCTGGTATCAAAGACAAGCAGTTATGGGAGTTATGAAGAGCAGCAGTGATAGCAATACTTGTGGAAGCTCCTTGGGGCTTTTCCTAGTCCAGCCCCCTAAGCGCAGGAAATGCCTAGTTTGATACAAATGTGACCTCTTTCCAGACACTACAGGGCCCTCTGCTGAGATGAGCCAAGGACAGGAGGGTATGTGGACCCCTGCTCCTCAGCAGGGACTTCAGAGCCACCTCTGTGACCGGGTGCTTTTCGAGACCTCTGGGTACAAAATCCTGAAAACCTCACAGGACATGTCTCCTTTCAAGGAAAGCCCGGTTCCCCTTCTTCGCAAAGCACACTGTCAGCTCACTTTAAGGGGCAGTGCCCCCTGAAGAAGCTGCCGGGAGAGAAGGCCCACGGCCAGCAAGAGTCCAGACTCCGGCTCGGCTTGAGATACATCAGCACTTCCGACGGCAGGCTCGCCTCCTCTGAGTTGCTCCAGATTTGTGTGGCAAACGGTGAGCATCCTTACGGGGTATAAGCTTCTTTGTTTCGTTTGTTGGTTCTTTGCGAACCTTTAGGATCTGTTCTGTTCTGTTTCCTACTCCTGGCCTCCCTTGGAGCCTTGCTTGCTGCTATTGGTGGCACTGGGCCGGTACCCAGCTGAAGTCTAATTTTATCTTCCATCATTCATCACTGGTGCCCTAAGGGCCAGAGGGATGGTCTTCTCCAAATAAAAGGCCCTGCTTTGGCGTCAAGGAGAAAATCTTGCAAGATGCGTGGTGAACAGGTGTTTCCAGGGAGGAAAACGAGCGTAGGAAACGTGGTCTCTGCTCCGGGGGAGTCGCCTCCTCCCGCGATCAGGGAGTGCCCCACAGTCACTGCATCTCCTCAGTGCTGCTTCAGCCCAGAAAGGCTCTCCCTGGGCATCCACTTGCGTCTCCGGTGTGGCTTGGTCTTCTTCCCAGATGCCAGCTGTGCTCTCCTCCGGCCAGGTCTCTCCCCCGCCCCCCGCATGCGGGCTGTTGTGTGTGTCCGGGGCGGGGGTGGGGAGGGCATGCCAGCGGGGCGGGGCAGGAGCCCGCCACTCTCCCTTACCGTGTGTGCTGCTGGAGGTGGGAGAGCTGGCGGAAGGCCTTCTGGCAGTAGGAACAGTTGTAGGGCTTGGCCCCCGAGTGGATACGGAGGTGCTGGGCCAGGTAGGAGGTGTTGGCGAAGGTCTTGGAGCAGTGCGGGCACTTGTGGGGCTTGATGGTCTCCGTGTGCATCTTGGAGTGGATCCTGCCGGAGAGGAGAGGAGGGAAGGGGGAGGAGGGAGCAGTTCGACACCACGGGCTCAGCTCTCCGCTGGGTGAAATGATGTTGCTTGACGGATGAGAGCACCACGCCTCCCTCCCCCCAAACGCACTCCGGCCTGGGGAGGCTAGTGAGGAGGACACCCACATCTAGGTTGCTGCGGATCTTAAGTCGGTGGCTAGGATGGCAGTGAGATGATGAAGAGCTGCACCCCTGGCTCCTGTGACCTTCAAGATTTCAGTCTCGTCAGCCCTCTGCTTTGTGCTAAGGTTTATGCACTCACCACAGACACCCTGCTTCCAAATAGCAATCTCAACAAAATACCGCCTGTTCCCCAGGGGCCTGAGGTTGAATGCACACCTTGGCTCTGAACTGAAGCATATAGTAAAAGCAGGGCCTGCTCTGCAGAAGATTTCCAGACACAGACACAAAGAGAGAGTGCACAAGTCGTTCCAGACTTTGGGACCGGAGAGCCCAAATTTCCAGGCCCCCCAGGGATACAGAGTTCAGTTTTCACAGACAGCAATAGGAGAGAGCTGAGGCTCTCAACGGGCAACGTCGAAAAAAGAAAACGTGTGCAGAGAAAAGGAGGTGCAGGCCACCTGGCCTCGGGGCTGCGAGGGGTTCACGGCAGGGAGCAGGGTGAACGCGAGAGCAGCCTTACCGGGTGTGCTGCTGGAGGTGAGAGAGCTGGCGGAAGGATTTCTCACAGAAGTTACAACTGTAGGGCTTGGCCCCCGAGTGGATACGGATGTGCTGGGCCAGGTAGGAGCTGTTGGCGAAGGTCTTGGAACAATGTGGGCACTTGTGGGGCTTGGTCTCGGTGTGTGACTTGGAGTGGATCTGCATCTCCGACTTCGAGTAGAAGGTCAGGGAGCACATCCGGCACCTGGGCCAAGGGAGGGCAGCGGTTAGGGCCCCGTCGGCAGCCGAGGGGCGGTGCTGAGCCCTCCCCTCCACTTCCCAAGACTCCCACCTCTCTGATCTCTCCTACTCCCGCAACCCTGCGAGGAGGAGCTCTATTTTATCTATCTTTACAGCCTCCGCTCCTAACACTGCCCGGCACAACACAAGCATTAAGTAAGTGTTTGCTGAATGCTTGGACCCCCTCAGTGTGTACAAAAACAAGCGTTCAACCAGGTAAGGCAGGGACACCTCACTACAGGCTCTGGGTTGTTGCAAATCTCACTGGGTCAGGAGTACCTGCTAACTTCTGCTTTCCTTCTGCTTATAAGGTGATCTCAGACTACTAAAGAACGACTCCCCCCAGTTTCCCATGGATAAAAGCACACCCCTCGGGCAGTCCCCAAGCCCCCGAGACGACTATGAGGACAAACTGAAGAGATCCTTCAGAAGAATTTCTTTCCTGTCCCCTCAGGTAACAGCCGTCTCTCAGACATTCCCCTATTTGCTTTCGGCCAGTGATTCCTAGAGGCATGGGGCAGAGAAGTATCAGAGCTATTTGGAAGGGCCTTTCCCAACCATATAGGTCGGGCCTCCACCCTGTATCTGACCTTCCGCCTCCTCCCGCCCCCCAGCTCCTTAGCGATCAAGCGAGAACTACCTCTGCAATGATGCTAAGGTAACTGCTGGAGTGGGTAGTAATGCTCAGATATTTAGGAGAAAAACACTGGTGACACGCTGAGCCTCCCACTAACCAGTCCTCTTGCCTAGCAGGTGGAGCCAGTGTCAGCACTTGCTGCTGCCACGGGCAGCATCTGAATGTACTTTCACTCGTCACCTGAGCTGGCACCCCTTCCTCTTGCTGATACTGCCCGACAATATCAAAGAAGGCGGCCTGTGGGCAAGATAAGCCACAACTATTCAGACATGACTGGGCCGGAACCCTATCATTCCGAAACAACTCACCAGCACATAGTGTAGGCTGGCAGAAAGGGCCACAGCCTAAAGGCAGCCAGGCAAGCAGGGCAAGCCCCTCTTCTCTGGGTCCTCTCTGACTGGTCTCTGGAAGCGGGCTGGGGAGGGTGAAGGGTGGTTTCTGCTTCCCTCTGATCCCAGGAGAATGTTTAGAGAATAACCAAGATGCGGACTAAAAAGAACTCTGAGCTCCTCAGAGAAGGGACCACCGTTAGGGGTATGGGCTCCACTAAAATTCCCTTTTTTTGGCCTTTTTTTTAGGGCTGCACCCATGACCAATGGAAGTTCCCAGGCTAGGGGTCGAACTGGAGCTGGCTTAGCCGCCGGCCTACGTCACAGCTACAGCAATGCTGGATCCGAGCTGCATCTGTGACCTACCCCACAGCTCACGGCAATGCCAGATCCTGAACCCACTGAGTGAGGCCAGGGATTGAACCCTCATCCTCATGGATACTAGTCGGGTTCGTTACCACTGAGCCACATCAGGAACTCCAAGATTCCAACTATTACAGCCAATTTCTAGTTCTCCCGTCACTTGATAACGCTGAAGGATACTCGATGACCAGTTTGCCAATCCCTGGTTGTTGTCTGGATGCCCAACCACTGCATGGGAGGGAGAGGTTCTGTTTATAGTTGGCAGGGTCCAAAGAACACAGCCAGTGGAAGTCTGGACACCCAGGTTCTACTCAGGGTTCAGTTATAGGCTTGCTCATCAATCTACACCTCGATTTTCTGGTCTGTAAAATGAAGAGAGAAGGATCTACCGCCTCTCCAAATGGCCAGCAAACACCCAGGACAGCCAACAATAAGCCAGGTGGTTCTTGAACAATAAAAGTGCATTAAAGTCACCAGCACCAGCGCTGGAAGAGCTCACGCTACTATAGATTTCACCAAGACTAACCTTAGAAACTAGACACACTGTCACTTGGAGGGGAACTGCACTAAAGTTACAAAATAATTCCCCCTGGCTGCTAAGATTTCTCAGATAGGTGGAATGACAGGTTCATTTTAACTCAAACAAAACCTCATTAGTTTGCATGTGAAAGTTGAACACATAACTGTAGCCTTAATCTGAAATTAATTATTAAAGAGAAAATAACTCTCTTCATCAAAGTTTTCAACTAGAGAAGAACCTGCAAAACTTAAACTAACCAATGGACTGGCAACAAAATGAACAGTGTCTAAAGGTGTGAGTATAATAAGGATGATAACAATAATATAATAATGGTAGTAATAGTTGCCATTTGTCATTGTGCCAGTTGTGCCCTTGTGCCTGATATTGCCAGGCTCCGAATCAGGCCCTTTAAACACATTGTTTCTACTCTTTTCAACAACCTGGCGCGAACGATCCCAGCTTTACAGAAAGGAATACAAAGGCTCAGAAAGGTAAAGGAATTCGCCAAAGGGCAAACAGTGATTCATTCTTATCTAACCTAAGACTCTTCACACTAGGGGTATTTCAGGGAGAAGCCGGACCATCCCATCATCCTCCAGAAACCTCTAGACACTAAAACTACAGAGGCTTAGGTGACCATTAAAGTTTTTTTTTTTTTTTTTTTTGGTCTTTTTGTCCTTTTTATGGCTGCACCCACGGCATATGGAGGTTTCCAAGCTAGGGCTCTAATCGGGGCTGTAGCCGCCGGCCTACACAGTCACAGCAATGCGAGATCCGAGCCGCATCTGCAACCTATACCACAGCTCACGGCAACACCGGATCTTTAACCCACTGAGCAAGGCCAAGGATCGAACCCGCAACCTCATGGTTCCTAGTCGGATTGGTTAATCACTGAGTCACGACGGGAACTCCTAAAGTTTTTTTTTTTTAATGATTGGGCCAGGGGTTGGAATAGAGCTGCAGCTGCCACCTACACTGCAGCTTGTGGCAATGCAGGATCCTTAACCCACTGAGCAAGGCCAGGGATCAAATCCACACCCTCAGAGACAAAGTCAGGTGCTTAACCCACTGAGCCACGATGGGAACTCCCCTTAAAGTATCTCCAAGTCTGAAATTTTATGAAGTCAAATAAGTACAAGTCTAATGCAAGGTGTCAGGGGGCGGGAAAGAAATCCAATTTAGGAAAGCTGTGGAAGTGGGCAGTAGCCGGGAACAGAAACGCCGCTGTTCATGTCACTGGGCACACAGCTCCAGGGGGTGCCATTCACACCCGACACGACAAGGGTGCCCCTTTGGAGGCATGAGATGCGGTGGCCTTGACACAATAACTGCTTTGAATTATCAATGCTTTTTCCCCCTAAGATGTTCAGAAACACTACCAAATACTCCAATTTTCCCTCAAAACATTTCTACAAGATAAACGAGGGCCATTATTGATCTTCCCATTTTTAGATGGGAACAAAGAGCTAGAAATAAGTTGACTTGCCCCAAGAAACAGAACTCAATTCCCCCCAGACCAGTCAAATGCCTCTGAACACAGGAATGGATGTGGTTGACCCACACATGCATGGAGACAGGGATTCTTCATGATTAAAAAGACACCTTTGGACCTTCAGAGTTCCTAGTTCCTGAAGAAATTCTGTTTAACATATAACATAATTAGTCCCCCTTAAATTCAGAGTTCTCTTTGGTCACCTGGAGGTGTGGCTGGTCAAGAATTCCAAAAATATTAAAGGGTGTGGAAAATCCTCTCAGGGCTGCCCTCCAATTGTATATTCATGTTTCTCTTCATATGCACAGTTCGGGAAGCCCAGAGATAGCTTTACCAGGGGTCCAAAAACAGAGAAACCTGGGCAGAATCAGAGGACTCTGATCCATGTGAAGGGCCACACAGAGGGACAGGCAACCCGCCCACTACCCCTACAGCAACTGATTTTGTACAGGTGTATCTCCACGTCACAATGACCTCACTCGAAGCAAAACATAAAAATCTAAGTTTACAGACTAAATTTAAAAGGGGATTTCATTTTATGAAATGATGTATAAAATAATGCCTTTAGGAGTTCCTGTTGTGGCGCAGCAGAAATGAATCCAACTAGGAACCATGAGGTTGCGGGTTCGATCCCTGGCCTCGCTCAGTGGGTTAAGGATCCGGCGTTGCCGTGAGCTGTGGTGTAGGTTGCAGACGCGGCTCGGATCTCGCGTTGCTGTGGCTGTGGTGTAGGCTGGCAGCTGTAGCTCTGATTAGACCCCTAGCCTAGGAACCTCCACATGCCACGGGTGCAGCCCTAAAATGACAACAGACAAAAAAAGAAAAAATAAAAATAAAAAAATTAAAAAAAAAAAACAATGCCTTTAAATGAAGCACACTTGTCAGGTACCTTTATACTATGACATGATGTAAACATTTTTCAGGAACACTTTTACTGTATAAAGTGGGGTACACCTGTAATAACAAAGCTGCAATGAACTTTCAGATTATGAGCTGGAATTCTGGAATTTAATACTTTCTACATAGCAACACTCCCCTCATTTTCACTGTCAAAGAGGGATTTAAACACTCTGTACTCTCCATGGCAGAAGTGCACAACATGTAAAAATGAATGCTAAGTGATGACTATTTTTTATCTCTTTTGAAGCTCACAACATTTCAAGTCTTATCTCATATATACTCCCAGCAACCGGGAGGCACAAACAGAATTCTCCCCATTTTACAGATGAGGAAACTGAGGCCCAGAGAGGGGAAAAGGACTTGCCCAGGGTCACACAGCAAGTTCGTGGTGGAGCCGGGAACTGAATCCATGAGCCCAAGGCTCTGTCCATTTCCTGTGCCGCAGTTCCCTTCGCTCCTAAAATGGGAACAACATTGCCCATCTCGGTACACTAAGGACAGACCCAGTCTCCCAGCCATGCACATCTGCCCCTATCTGCGTCAAAGCCGTGGCAGTGGTTATTCCACTCTGTACACTGGGACCAAACTCCCCAAACCCACTAGGGCCCTTGATGGTTCTTAAGAGGATTAAAAGGTTTCCCACTTTCAAAGGGCAAGGCGTTTAGGTATGTGATGACTTTTGTAGAGAACCACATGCAAATATGCATATAATGCTTTTTGGCAATGGGCAACTTAAAGGAAGTGGAGGATCGAAAGAATCCATGAAAGGATCCATGAATGAGAAAGTCAGCAAACAGCCATCTCACAAGCATATATTCCGCAAGGCGGAAGGGGAGGTATTCTCTTCATTCCACCTTTTTATGAGGACCCCTCCCATCATCCCAACCATGCAGGGTCAGGCAGGCTCAAGGCTCAAATACGGCCCAAGAACTGGTGGATGGCACGCAGGTTAGGGTTAGGGGCTTACCAGAGAGGTTTCTTGGAGAAATAGGAATGGAAAATGTAGAAAGCAAAAAGAAGCTGGAGACAAGAGTCTCAAACCCAGTCTAAAGCTTCATTACCAGAAAGAAATTCCAATATGTAACCCAAAATAGGTCAGTGCTGATGACCCCCCAGGAAGGAGGGGGTGAAACGGGTCTGCCTCGTGGGGAAGAGGCACCAGAGAAGGGCCAGAAGCATTCCCTTCCTACCCCTCAGTGGACACGACATGCACGTGGATCTGCAGTGGAAGCTGCTGGAGCACAGAGCCCGAGGGGGCAGGGACGCTCAGAGTTGCACCCCTTCCTGCCCTGCTCTGACTCCTACCTGTAGGTCTTGCCGTCTTTCTGATGGTCGTCGTCATCCTCGGGGGAGAGCACGTAAGGGTCGTTCATCTCAGGCAGCCCCGACTCCAGCATCCGCTTCTTCTTTCGGCCCCGGGGGGGCTTAGCGGCCACAGTGCCACCGCCGCCACCGCCGCCGCCTCCTTCCTCCGTTAGGGTTGATGCTACCTTCTTAGAAAGGTCGGGGACCACCTGCAGGGCTTGTGAGCCCGGGGGAAGAGCTGAGACTATCATGGGAGTCGAAATGGGGAAGGTCTGAGCCGACGAGGCCGTGGTCACAAGGGAGCCTGAGGGGGACGTGATTACCAAACCGGGACCTAGGACGGGGAGAGAAAGGAGATGGCGTCAAGCCGTCCGGTTCTGATCCTGGTCCTATTGAATTCCCCCCCAGATCATTGTCTATTTAACCCCTCACCACCGCCGCCCCCCCACCCAGAGTTATATAGGAAACCCCAAACCCTATAGAAAAACAATGGTCTCCTAACCCCTGTCCCCACGCCACCCCCGGTAACAGTGAGATTTACCCCTTGATTGACTCCCTTCTCTTCTCCACCTCTGAGAACAGGAGACTCCTTGATTCAGAGAAGGAAAGAATGTCACCTCCTCAAAGGCAGGGACCGCATCTTCTACTTCTTTGTACCCCCACAATGCCTAGCGCATTGCTGGGCACACAGTAGGCACTTAGTAAAAATCTGATTGAGTAATCAAACACATATCCCACTCCCCATGTCCGCGGCGCCCTCCAGCCTGGGGTACTGATCGTGGAAGATCAACACCTCAGATTGGAGAAGAGCAGAGG
Source organism: Catagonus wagneri (assembly GCA_004024745.2). Classification (NCBI taxonomy): domain Eukaryota; kingdom Metazoa; phylum Chordata; class Mammalia; order Artiodactyla; family Tayassuidae; genus Catagonus; species Catagonus wagneri. The sequence goes on from PVHT021183648.1 coordinate 2,961,269, forward strand.
TGCTCACCAGCGGTCATCAGTCCTGTGGACGGCACGGGGACCACCGTGATATTCTGGGTAACAGATGCCTGGCTATGTGGGGTCAGCTGGTCTGGCTTGGACTCTGTGTCCATACTGATGCCCGAGGGCAGGGACACCGAGGCAGGCACTGTCAGCAAGGTGGGGTAGTGGGGTGGAGCCAGCCCACAGCCCTTCTCCGGCAACAGCTGATCCTTCATCTTGTTGATGAACATTGTGTTCTCAATCTGAAAGAAAAGGAAGTGGGGAGCGGCCTCTGAGGGAGAGTCGAGCCCACCTGGTCCCTCAGCACCCTGTACCGTCCGTCCTCGGTGGAGACCAAAAGGCGGGCAGTTACTATCTCTGTGCTTCCAGAGAGAAGCCAAAGGGAATCACTAGGTCCTCTCAAGGGTGGGGGGGCTGGAGAAATAGATTAGGATTCATCTTGCTTCAGTGTCCACAGTAACAGAACTTGCTACTCTGAGATGAAAAAAGTACACCGTGGAGGAGAAGCCAAGCACCAAACATCACCTACCTGTCCTGAGACTGTGGGGATAGAAGGCCAGAAGTACGGGTTAGAATTGAAGTGAGATTCTTCCATTCTACCTGAAGAAGGAAAGACAGACCACATGACACTCAGGAATAAGCCAAAGAAGGCTTAGCGACGGAGACAGGGAGCTCCTGGCCTCTTCTCTGGCACCGCACCACGTGGCTGGGAACTGGTAGGCAGGACCTAGGATCTAGCATACTGGCCCCTCTGGTCAGAGCCACTCGGCACTGTATCTCCACCCAACAGAGGCTATCCCAGTCAGGGTGCTGGAGAAAGAACCTATACACATCGCATTTACCCACTCGATGTTTCTGGCACCACAGAAACAGAATTGATATTACTTTCTCTTTGCTGACAAAGAGAAATTAAAATCATGAGAGAGGAAGGCACAGGCCCACAGTCCCACAAGGCAAATCAATGACCGGCTTGAAAACAGCTAGGTACCTATATCATTGTTCCTCTCCCGTTATCCCTCAAATCCATCTTCCTTGAAATAAAAAACTTCAAGAGTGCCAATCAACACATCTATAGTTCCATGTAGTTTGAAAAGATTCTATGCTGGAACACAAAATGTCCAAGAGAATTAAAGAATGAAACTGGTGGGAACCAGAATCAAGGTATTTGGGGAGTACCAGATGCTCTCTAGGGACCACACCCCCCATAGATCCCACGAAGGCCTAAGAACATCCATGATACTTTACTGGGTACCATGCTTACTGGACAGAGCAGTGAGAACCTAGCAGTTATCAGTTCTCAAAGGGGTTCTAGCATTAGCAGTTGCAGCAGCCACCTAAAGGGATTTAGAACAGGGACAACGGTGGGCCAGAACAAACACACATTACCAGAGCCCTGCTTTGCAGTTCTCAAACACCAGGCCTCTAAGAGTTCAAGTTCTTCTCTGTATGCAATGACACAAGCTTAAAACTTTGGGAGTGAGGGCTAAGCAGGAAGAAAAGTAAACCCTCAGAATCAAGCTGCAAGTCACAGATGGGTCCCAACTCCAGGCATGCCACCACTCATTTTCACACTCTGATCCTTCTCCTAGCAAGGCTTAATTGCAGGATGTTGGTCAAGAGAAGCTTCCCAAAAGCCTGGACCAGGAGAGATCCAGGCAGGCAGAAGGCAGGTGAAGTGGAAGGAGGAGACTGCTGGGATGGGGAAGCGAGGAAGAGCGGGAATGAATGTTAACACCACACTGCTACTCTGGGCCAAGGGCAACCAAGCTACGGGGAAGGAGGACTCATGGGAAGCTGTGACTGACAGCCAAGGTCCCTCTGAGGACACACTGGAGGGGGACACAGGAGAACTAAGAGCTGGAGAGTAGACTGGGCACAGAAACCAGGTTTCAAGTCATGATTAAGGAAACTAGGAAAGTTTTTCACCAAAGGAAGTGAAGCAAAGGATCGCACTCTAAATGTAGCCCTGTTCCTGATCCTTCTCCAGAATCCTCATTACATTTTTTCTTTTGTCCTTTTAGGGCCGCACTGGCAGCATATGGAGGTTCCCAGTCTAGGGGTCTAATTGGAGCTGTAGCTGCCGGCCTATGTCACAGCCACAGCAACGCCAGATCTGAGCCGGGGCTGCGACCTACACCACAGCTCATGGCAATGCCGGATCATTAACCCACTGAGCGATGCCAGGGATCGAACCCACAACCTCATGGTTCCTAGTCGGATTCGTTTCTGCTGCGCCATGATGGGAACTCCCCTCATTACATTTTTTGTTCTACTGAATAGCAGTCTTCATTTTCATAAAAACTACAAAGGCAAGCAGCTATAAATTTCAGCCTATTTGTTCCCCAAAGTAGCAAAGGCGAGAAGAGGAATGCACCAAATCTGTGGTCACAGCAGCTTCACACAAACAAGTGTGAGGGTCAATTTGTTTATAAGTGGCTTGAAGATCAACCACAAGCAGATTCTGCTCTGAGTTAGAAACAGTAAAACCAGACAGTCTCCCGTGCAGGTGCTAAGTGTTTCCCTTCTAACCAGCTTTATAAAGGGCCAGGCTTCTGGAGCCAACGGACATCAAGAAACAATAAGATCCAATCTTGCTATGATTTTCAGGAGGCAGGGGCCACATCCTGAACTTCTCCCCAGCCTCCAATACAGGAGTCATTACCCTGTAAGCAATTCCATACTTGATGAACTGAGTGACAGTAAACTATACATACAATCTTTTTTTTTTTAATCTTTTTAGGGCCGCACCTGTGACACATGGAAGTTCCCAGGCTAGGGGCTGAATCGGAGCTGCAGATGCTGGCCTACACCACTGTCACTCAGTCACTCAGTGGGATCCTTAACCCACTGAGAAAGGCCAGGGATCGACCCAGTGTCCTTATGGATACTAGTCGTGTTTGATATTGCTGAACCACAATGGGAACTCCCATACAAATCTTAAAAGCAATGCCAGGTGCTCGAACTTTAACCCACAGCCCCCATCCATCTAAACTTCTAGCTGAGAGCAATGGAACAGACAAGAGAGGTGACTATGGTGGAAGTGAAGTAGAGAACTAGGCTGGAGACTGAAAGAAAGGAGGGTCTCGTTATAATTATCCCCTAACGAGCCAAGGAAGTGAACATATTACAGATATGAAGTTTAGGAGGGATGAAGTGAGAGCCTGAAAATAAGAGTGTCAAAGGATTCCTGTGACTAAGACCCCTCCCCAAAAGACTACATGCATTCAGACTGTGGCACCGGGGGCTCGGGTGAAGCAGTTTCTGAGTGCAACATGGGTCTACGGCCATACCACCCTGAAAGCACCCGATCTCGTCTGAGGGCAACGAGATGGTAGGGCAGGGACAACATCACCACCATCATCGTTAATGCACATTAAGTGCCTATCATCATTAATGTACATTAAGTGCCTATTGTGTTCAAGGTACTGGTCTTAGCACCTTACAACCATTGTACCTTTTTTTTTTTCTTCTTTTTTGGCCTCACTACACAGGGAAGTTCTCAGGCCAGGGATCAAATCCTAGCTGGAGTTGCAACCACAGCCACAGCCATGCCAGATTCCTTAACCCAATGAGCCGGGCCGGTGATGGAACTGGCACCTCCAAAGAGACAAGCCGGATTGTTAACCCACTGCACCACAGCGGAAACTCCAACCATCGCACCATTTAATCCCACAACAATTCTAGAAGCAGGATACTGCAATCCCTGTTTTTCAAATGAGGAAACTGAAGGCAAACAGTAAATAGCAGAGCAGAGATCTGAACCTAGGACCAAAGAGCAATCTAGGAAAGGGGTCCTACAAGAGACCAACTCCAGTATGCACTATCTGACGCTGCGGCTTGATTAAAAATTAAAGTTTGAAATATTTCCAAGAATGGACTATACACTTTTCAAGTAGTTCTTAATAGATGTTTTAAATTTACTTTATTTTATTTTTTGCTTTTTAGGGTCACACTCGTGGAATATGGAAGTTCCTAGGCTAGGGGTCAAATTGGACAAAACTGCGGTCTACACCACAGCCACAGGAACGTGGGATGAGCCGTGTCTGCAACCTACACCACAGCTCATGACCACACCAGATCCGTAACCCACTGAGTGAGGCCAAGGATCAAACCTGCGTCCTCATAGATACTAGTTGGGTTCACTACCACTGAGCTACAATGGGAACTCCTCAACAAACGTTGTTTTAAAGTAGTAGTTTTCTTTTTTTTTTAAGCTTTTTTTTTGTCTTTTTGCCTTATCTAGGGCCGCACCCGTGGCATATGGAGGTTCCCAGGGTAGGGGTCTAACAGGAGCTGTAGCTGCCGGCCTTCGCCACAGCCACAGCAATGCGGGATCCAAGCCACGTCTGCAACCTACACCACAGCTCACGGCAATGCTGGATCCTTAACCCACTGAGCAAGGCCAGGGATCGAACCCACAACCTCATGGTTCTTAGTTGGATTCGTTAACCACTGAGCCACGAAGGGAACTCCTAAAGTAGTAGTTTTCAATGAAAGATGATATTCTCTGTCCACATTCAGTGAAATCTCGCTTGCCGCCAAAATAACTGATTTTATTTTTTCTTTTTTGGTCCCACCCCTGGCATATGGAAGTTCCCGGGCCAGTAATCAAATCTGAGCCATAGCTGCGGCAACGCTGTACCCTTAACCCACTGCACTGGGCTGGGAATCAAACCTGCAACACCACAGAGATAAGTCCGACCCTTAAACCACTGTGCCACAGTGGAAACTCCCAAGATAACTGGTTTTAGAATGATGGAGTCTGAGTAAAAAGCCAGGTTGTCCGGAGTGGATAAATGGAATAAAAGGCCCCTTGCCTTTCCCAGATACCCAGTCTCTCACTCTGCTTTGGTTCTTAAGAGAACAAAGCTGAAGATCAGAACACAGCTACTCCTAGGACTAAATGATAAACACACCTGTGGGCTTCTGATAAACATGTCAGCCCAAAAAGGGGGCTCACGGGGAGCACTGCTCGCCCGACTAGAAGCAACAGTAGCCTGCAGGAGGACACCTGGGAAGGCTCCACACTTTGTCTTTTCTAGGGCCGCACCCGCGGCATATGGAGGTTCCCAGGCTAGGGGTCTAATGGGAGCTGTAGCTGCCAGCCGACGCCACAGCCACAGCAACGCGGGATCCAAGCCATGTCTGTGACCTACACTTCAGCTCATGGCAACACCAGATCCCTAACCCACTGAGCAATGCCAGGGATTGAACCCGCAACCTCATAGTTCCTAGTCGGGTTCATTAACCACTAAGCCATGACGGGATCTCCTCCACACTGTCCTGACGAGGATGACTTACGTCTCCGTATCCCTGACCTGAGGTCAATCAGAGGCCAAGAAAGAAGGTTGCTGCCAGAACATGATGTAAATGGCACCCCTGGGGTTGTGTCACAGGGTGCCTGGGTGCCAGAGCCCTCAAACACCTGTTAACTGTTTCTTACCACTTCTCCTCTAAACTCTGTCTCTCACGGAGAACTGCCACCAAACCATCCTGACACCTAGGCAGGCACGTAGCATCCTGAAAATCCGAAAAGTAATGAGAGTCCCAGGGGAAACCTAAACTCTACACAGGGCACCAGTTTTGACGATTTTGCCAATACATTAAAAAAGCAAAAAATGAAAACAAAACTGGTTCACCCTAGACTGGGAAGGAAAAGAAAAGCTTCCATTTCAGTTCCAAAGTGCAGGAAAGAAGAAAAAACACAACAGGTAGAAAGATGTTGGCAGACTGAACATCTGGGTTCTAATTTCAACTTTATTACTGCAAGATGCCTCCGCTGTTCCATTAACAAGAAAGGAGATTTGGGAGCTCCCGCTGTGGCACAACAGGATCAGTGGCATCTCGGGAGCGTGGGGACTGCTGGTTTGATCCCTGGCCCCCAGTACAGTGGGTTAAGGATTCAGCGTTGCTGCAGCTGCGGCCTGGATCTGATCCCTGGGCCAGGAACTTCATATGCCATGGGGCGGCCAAAACAGGGGGAAAAAAAAAGGGGAAAGAAAAGAAAAGAGGTTTACTGTAATTAAATTGGAGGGAACTTTTCTTTTAAGAGGTTAAGGACCTTCACACTGCTTTTCCAATCTCAAAAGAAAACTTGGAAGACTGAGGAGATGAAGAAAAAAGACAATATTAAGTAATATCCATAACACACTTAGGAGGACTTGAACTCTTGCTTTGTCCGTCTGTCCATCCTCCCACAGTGCTACCAGCCATCCAGGGATAAAGCCGTCCCTGACTCCAGTATGTAGTTTTCAAAGACACGGTGAAGACCACCACCTCTTTCCTGGTACTTACGCCAAAGAAACAGCATTCTCTCATACAACCAGCCTTTAGAAAACCACGAAATGTTCATCAAATTTAGTAGCTAGAGGATGGACCAAGCAATCAGGACTTGTGGAGTCTAGTTCTCGGCCCTCCATCAGCGGATGACTCTGAATAATTTACTACTCTATTAAGTTTCTATTTAGGTAGAGAATGGAGGAGTATAAACCCCTTAAAACAAACTCATAAGGCATATGGTGACGAGATGGGGACAACACAATAAAAAAAGAGTAAAATATCAAAGTATTTCTGAAAAGAAAAGAGTTAGAGAAATACCTGCCTGTGATGAGGACTATTATTAGTGACCGTTAGTGGAAATTACATAAAGACCATATAATTACAAAGGAACTACCCCAAAGTATCAGACCTATAGCCTCCAGCTTCGTAATCACCATCTAGAAGCACTAATAAGAAAGAGAGACACAAAGAACAATCAACTCAATTTCAACTACAGAAAGAACTTGACTTGTGGATCTCAGACACTTTATTGAGAAAAACTTCCAAAATGTACAACTGCAGAAACCTTGCAATACTAGCTAAGGGCTTGGAGTGAAGAAACACAGAGGACCCTTTTTTTCCCTTCAGTTAGGAAACAATATTTTCTCCGGTCCTAAGGGCATTCAAGAAGGGCCATCCCAATAGGATTTGGGGCCTTCCTACTGTGAACTCTTCCAAGCACAAAATAACTTAGGTTTATCCCAATTCTACTGGGAAAGCCCATCACACCAATACCCAGACCCACAGGACCAGACCAAAACCCCACAAAGCTGGCAATATGGGCCAGCAACTTCTACCCTGGGCACCGATAGACCACTGTACCCTGCACCCTGCAGGAAGAACGGCAGTGATTCCCTTTGACCTGCACATTCCAGTGTAACTGATAGACCTGGCCCATATGGGGTGGGGGGAAGGCTGGAGAAGAAGGAATATGTACCTCATATTTAATCACCAATTTGGCTCAGAAACCCATGGGGAATAAATTTTATCAACCAGCCTGGAATTAGTTCTCAGAAGACACTTCTAGGACCCTTTCTTTTGTTTTTTGGTTTTTTTGTCTTTTTAGGGCTGCACCCACCACAAATGGAGGTTCCCAGGCTAGGGGTTGAACTGGAGCTGTAGCTGCTGGAATACATCACAGCCACAGCAACACCAGATCCGAGCCGTGTCTGCAACCTACACCACAGCTCACAGCAACGCCAGATCTTTAACCAACTGAGCGAGGCCAGGGATTGAACCTGCATCCTCATGGATACTAGTCGGATTCGTTTCCGCTGAGCCACGATAGGAACTCCACATCTAGGACTCCTAAGCTCTGAACTCAAGGTCTTTGAGATTGATATACATCATCGTTTTCAGGCATCCTAAAACTCTATCACCATCAAGCCTTGTTTTTTGAACTCTTCCAAACCTATCTCTGACATCCACTCCATAGTTTTATCCATTTTACTTCAAACTACCCACATACCAGTTTTTTTCCCAAAAACTTCACCCTGTCACATTAAGTTCAAATAACCCCACGTCACAGATTCTATTCACTCAAGAGGTCCACTCCAAACACGCTGCTGCAATATTAAGGATACAAACTCCACTCTAAACTCAGCTCTGCTTGTTCCTAACACAGGAAAGCAATTCCGTAAGCTGGCCACAAGGACTGTCCTGGCCACTGGGGCCCATCTGTCCCCAAAGCAGAATGAATTTCTCCTTTGGGCACAACGCAACACTACTTAGTGATTTCACGCGAGCATTTCACAATTCATTCTTGATGAGGGCTGGTGGCAATGGAAGGTGATGGGGTACAGTGCCAACTTTTTGCACAAAACTTCCTGGGTATCCTCAAGAGATAATGAGAGGCTTCTCGCACAGCAAACACCAAGATTACAATTGCTATTATGTGAAGAATTCTGTCACATTGTCCCAAAAAAGTCCCTTTGATTATGATCACTTCTCCCCCCAAACCAAAAAAGCCATTAACCCCAAATCATCTTACCCTCTCTCTCTCTTCCTCCTGTCGTCTTATTCCTTCTCCTTTCCAGGGCTCCTGAACTTTCTGTAAACAAATTGTCTGGGTTACCAGGGCCGGTAAGGGTGCAGCCACCAGAGCACCGGAGAACCTCAGGAATTCTTTGACTGTCAACTCTCAGTCTGGAAGGCTGGCGGACCCCCAACCAACAATCCAAAGATGCAAGGATATAATAACAGGAGTGCAGTGCCACCCCTATGTGGATACAAGGGAAAGAAGTTTAATTCCCATCAACTAAGATGAACTCTATCACCAGTGTGTGGGTTCCACTTGGGCTCAGACACTGGTTCTTCTTGGTTCCCCAGGGCCGCAGGTAGCCGGGGGGTCAGAGAACAGACGAGTTGGAAGAAGGGTCCCTGCCTCCTGAGGATTGGCTCAGAAGGCAAAGCTGAAGACTAAGGGGGATGCACAAGCCCTTGTGTCAGGCACAGTGCCAGTTTAGGCCCAGCCGCTTCCTCTGGCCTCCCCCCCACTTCTGCGAGGACTTCGCCCCTGCCTACCCAAGGCCCTGCGCCAAGAAGTACCTCCCTCAGGCTGCACAGTGGTCTAGCTATTGGAGACCCCGGCTGGTCCCCAAACACCTTCGCTGCCCTGAGACAGCCTTTGGGCGCCTTCTCCTGCTGTCGTCCCCCACCCCTTCCTCAAATACCCTTCTTTCGGACGCCTCTCCTTCCCCTCCAGGGAGCTGAACTCTGCCACCCACCAGACAGACACCCGCCCCCTAAGCCCCCCCATTCCTCCCCATCGCCCGCTCCTCCACAACCACTTCCGGTTCCGGGACGGACACACATACAGTCCCATCGAGGACCCCCCCCTTCTCCGCCCCCCAAGGAAAAGGGGAGGGGGGAGGAGCAGAGAGCTCGGCGCGCGCCGGCTGCAGCGGCGCGAGACTCACCCGGCGGCGACGGCTGCGGCGGCGCCAGAGCGCGGGAGGGGCGGCGTTTGCTGGGAAAGGAGGGAGCCGAGTGTGGTGGGAGGACCCGGAGGGGGCGAGGGGAGGGGGGAGAGCGCGAGGCGAGCGCGCGGGCACGCACTTTAGGCGCGAGACAGACCCACACACTCACACGCACGGAACGCGCGCGAGACACCCGCAGGGCGGGGGCGCGAGCCAGTGGGTGGCCCCCTCCGGCCCTCCCTCCCCTAACACTCACCCGGAAGTGGTGCTGCAGTTTGTGCTCCCGAGAACCCTGATTCCTCCACGCCCCCTCCCTCCCTCCCCCCACAGGCTCGGAGTTGAGCCGAGGCTGAGAGCAGGCGGGAGCGCCGGAAACGAAAAGGGGGGAGGGAGGGAAATAGCTATGTACGGGGGGGGCCACAATGGGGAAAGGGGGAAATGCAAAGGTCGAGTCACTTCCGGGAGCGGCAAGAGCACATCCGGCACTGCAAGAGCTCCAGGGTATTCAGGGCGGAAGTTACGACAAGTTGGGGCGGAAGTGGCTTCTGCTCAGGGACGCAGGACCCGCCAGGAATGTGACGCCACAGCGGAAGTGAAGGCGGGTTCTGCTAAGGGCAGGAGTTGAACTGCGGTCCCGGGCTTCCGGAAGGGACTTCTGGGGGAGTGGGAGGTGGGAAGGCGACAGATTCATGAATTATGCATCAAGGTACGTGGGGAGGTATGGATTCTTAGAAGGCCGGTCGTGGTTCTCTTCTCCCAGGGGGCGATAGGCTGATGTAGGGAGTTACCTACTATTCTTATTTCTTACATTCTCTCATGATTGTCTCAGAGCTGTGAATATATGGGGAGAGATGAGTGTGTGTCGGCTTTCTGAGGTCCCTACTGAGGCCCAAGGAGTAACTAATAACCTTTCCCAGCCATCAGAGTCCTACCCCTCTCTGACCAAACCCGTTACTCCCCCTTTCTTTGGTCTCTATACTCTGTTGGCCGTCGCCCACATCTCTATCTCCTCACCTGGCTTTTAAATATAGTACTCACCTCTACCTGATACATTGTTTACTGTCCTCCTCTTCCCTCTGGAATATCGGCTCCATGGGGACAAGGACTGGGAATCGTTCACTGCGCTGTCCTCAGAGTTGGGCACGTAGTTAGCGGTGGGTAAACGTTTTTTAGATCAGTGAACAATTACTATGAAATCTTTCAGGAAGCCTTCCTTGATTGCTCCAACTCATGACGATCCCGTTGTCTGAATTTCCACAGCATTTGGTCCCGACTTTTTGTTGCTGTTTTGACTGCTTCATATATGTGATCTTCAGCAAGACTGTCAGCCACTCGGAAGAAACTGTCTCATACATGGTACCCTCCCACTGCTTTGCTAATCACACAGTAAATGCTGAATAAACATATGCTATTTAAGTAAATAAATGCTCCCACCAGCCTGTCCCTGGTCTGATAGAATCCCTCTGGGCTCGGCTCTATTTTGAGTGAAACAGAATTGAAGTGCCTCCTATTAACAGTAATAGTTCCTTGCTTAGAGACTAAAATAACCATTATAGGAATAACTATAATGTGAAATTTTACAGATAATGAACATAAGACTCTGAAGACTTAAGTGAATTTTTCCAAAATCACAGCACAGAAGTAGCAAAAGATACCTAAAAATAAACATTTCAATTAAATGTTTAAATGGAGGATATGTATTGTGGGCTTGTGATTATATCTTTTGAAATGTATCTGCTCCATTTAATCACATTTTGGGACTCTATACTCAGTCTGTGTCAACCCAGTAGCCACAGTTGGCAGGATAAGGGTCTGAAGGGCACAGGCATGACGAGACCTAGTTGCTGAATGGGTTAGAGAGCAGCCATTTGAGAAATCTTGACTTTGGGAGCTGAGACAGAAAAGTGGGAACAAAATGGTAGTAATCGCTATAAGTCCTGGTTCTCTTCCTGTTCTCCTATTTACAGTAACTGGAACACACCCCTCCCCAGCCTCAGTGTCTCCAGCTGTCACCCCTGCTTCTACCCTTACTGTAAGATACAAGTTTTAAGTGCTTTGAACTTCTTACAGAAAAGCTTTAGAGAGATAAATATGGGGGGGGGGCTGTTAATTTTAGTCTGGGGTTTTCCAGCTGGCACACTGTTTCCATCTTGAATCACTTCCACACCCTGAGCTCTGCCTGGGAGATCCCTCCTCCTGGGGGCTTCCCCATTCCCTGCTTTGGTCTGAGGCATACGGTAAGCATTCCAGAAAAATGCTTAAGAGAAGCCTGGCTTAGTCATTTGATGCACAGCTCGGGAGGCAGAGAAAGCATAGTGATGAGAAATGCCAGTCCAGGTAGTGCCTGTGATATGTGGCATCCAAGAACCAAAGGGGCAGTCTGGCCATTGTTTGTGTTGTTGGTCTGTGACTAGGCAGTGACTCTCTTCTCCTGCTCGCAGCCTTCTAGAACCTCCCAGGGACCCACAGCTTCACTTTCAATTCTACAACAGATAAAGTTAGGATTCCTTCTTCAGGGCCAGGAGCCGCTTCCTGGTTTGTGTGACAATGAGATTTCATTTGGGAGCTTTCCTTTAGGACTACTTAGAAGACTAGGACTTCTCCTTTCTCCTCTGTCTTTAAGTACCTTCCGACTTTCTGTGGGGAAAGGAGGGCATGTAGGGAGAAGGAACAGGTGAGGATTTCCAGTGTCTTGCTGGTGTATTTTAATTTATTTAAATTTAGAGAAACAGCAGTCTAATCAGGTGATAATTAATTCCTTCTTCATTAGGGATCTTCATGTGTGCCTTTTGCATATGGATGAGCCTCGGGGTCACAGTGTCCCTCTGAAGAGGAAGGTGACAGAGCCCTGTGCAGTCCAGGCACTTCAGCTCTTCCCTTTCTGTACTTTCTCTTTCCCC
>PVHT021183648.1:2974407-2985082 GCA_004024745.2 Catagonus wagneri
GATCCACTAACTGTTCTGGTCCTGAGAAATACACTCCCTCCTCACTCACCATTGTGTGCTGCGTGGACTCGGCCATACTTCCCTTAGGTGCACAGTAAAGCTCCCCAAGCCCTAAACCACAGGCCTACCGACACACAGACATTCCTGATTCTAGCTGCAATGGTAAACACACGGAAGCCAGCAGAGGCCGGGACAGTCCGTCTGCCTTCTTGCACATAACAGTCTCCTCGCCTTCCTAGAGCTCCCCAATTTCTAGAGAGCGAGTGGGGCACAGATGGGGGTGGGGAGAGAAATGAGACCTGGGTAGTTACCATGGTAACAGAACCTAGCAACAGCCGAAAGGCTCACATGTGGGTTTTTGCAGGGCCTTTTTACAAGAGCCAAACCTAGAACTGGGGGCTCAGAGGTTCCTGATCCCAGCAGGGCATCCTGTGTTCCTTCTTCCAAACACACCCCTCATTCCACCCCCACACCCTGGCAGTGCCTCTCTCTTAGGGCAGAATGGGGAAAGCTAATGAGCCTTAACCACAGGGCTTCAGGGGGGCAGCTGTGGGTGGAGGCAGGTTAGGGAGCAAGGCTGAAAATAAAGCAAGCAGGGCAGCCTCTTTGCCTCCGCTCCCTCTCTCTCGTCTTTCCCATCGCTCCATTTTTTCTTCTCCTTTTGCCCTTCACCCTCGGTCTGTCTTATCAGCAGCGCTCTCCTCTTCCTTTTCTTTCTTGCACCACTGCCTGTGCTACAGAAGTTACCCTTTTCTTCTGCCTCCTTTCTCATAATCTCTCTTGACCTTCTCTGAGCAAGTAACAAGCCACTCGTCCAGTTTCTCTCTTGCTCCAGCTGCTCCTTGTCAGGACTGCTCTCTTCAGTGTCTCTTCCTTCCGGTCCAACCCGAGTCAAAGACCCCGAATCCCAGCTCCAGGCCAGCAGGCCAGGTCACATCAGGCCCCCCTCCCATCCTTCTCGAACCCTCTCTCTGCTGCCCATCACCCCTCCTCCGCTCCTCTCTGCAGGGCTTATAAGGCAGAACCAGGGCGCTCCGGTATCTTGCAAAGGCTTTATTTGAAAATTTTCTTTCTTTTTTTTTTTTTGAAACTTACATCCCACAAGAATTCAAGATTATCACCACAAGAAGAAAGAGATAATACAAAAATATATATCACAGCATAGGAGCCAGGTAAGGGAGGCAAGAAGGAAGGTAGGAAAGCCATGAGAAGTCGGGAGGGACCTGAGGGGTGGGGGGCAAGAGGAGGGAGAGCAGAGGAACCAGGGAGGGAGTGGGGTGGGGGGAGGATTGGGAGGCAGAGCTCCCAATGGCCTTGAACCAGCTGGCTCCAGTCCCCTGGCAGCCTAGGTGGAGTTAAGGAGGCCCTCAGGGAGGCTGGGAAGTGGAGGACTGGCGGGGTGGCGGGGAGGCTCTGAATTCCAGAGTGACACACACGGAGAGCCAAGACAGACAAGACAGGGACTAAGGAGGCAGGGAGGGCAAATGGGACCCCCTTTCTCATGTGGTGCAGCAGGTGACTCCCCAAAAGCCATCTCCCAGACAACAGAATTTAGCAGTGGGGAGGGGGAGGAGTTGGGGACCTCACCGTTCCCATTCCCACCGGGGAGCCCTCAGGGTAATGGGTGTGCCCTTAAAGCAGGACTGCGGAGACAGCGAAACCCGTGATGTGGACTGGGATGGGACCAGGACAGAGGGGGGGCCAGGGAGCCCCCAGCTCGCCTCCCATCCACCTCGGGGCAGCATGCAGGGGCTACAGAAACTGGATCAGTGGGTGTTCACGAGGCAAGAGTGTGGGCACGACACACAACATCACAACGTGGGGCCGGGAAATGGACATGAGCGGTCACAGGAGTCACCCTCTGACCCCTGAGTGATGGGCCAAGCGCCAGAAGGTGGGAGAAGAGAAAGTGAAAAGTGTGAAACAAAAGGGAGGGTCCTCAGAGGGGAGAGGTATGGACAGGGAGACTGGCTGTACAAGGGCGTGAGTGTGTGCAAGGACCTATGAGGGGAGAGGTGAGTGTGCAAGGCTTTCATGTGAGTGTGCAAGGGTGAGGAGGGGGGACCATAAGCCACAGATACGTGAGGCCCCCACCTAAAGGAGGGTGAGCAGGTGGGCTCGCCTGTAGGCCAGTGAGCGTTCCGAGGTGCGGTTCGGGGCAGGAGCCCCCACACCCACAGCCGCCCCACCCTCCGCGGGATGGGGGCTATGCCGGCCCCTTGGCCTCCTGCTTGGCGGCTCCCCGACATTGGGGGGCATCACAGATTCACCAGGGGAATCCTGAGAGGAAAAGGGAAAGGGCACAGTCAGGACCCAAGGGGCAGGCCAGCATCCAGAGGGCAGTCCGAGAAAACAAAAAAGGAATCAAGGCTGAGAGGACAGAGTTGGAGTTCAATGGCAGCATGAGAACAGGACATAGATCCACAGAGAGTGGGAGACAGAAGGGTCCCCCTAGGGAGGAGGGGTCCAGGCTCCTGGGGAGGGCCAGTCTGCCTCCTCCCCACCCCCCTGGGAGGGAGCACCCCAACACAGCTCTGCCTTGCTGCCCCTCCCCCCTTGGCCCTGCCCTCACCGGTTCAACTGGAAGGCTGGAGCCCCCTTAGGCTGGGGCATCCCGGGCCGGGGTCCCCCTCGGGGCTCCTCATGGTCAGGGGTGGGGGTGGGCGAATCCCCGAAAGCCCCCAGCACAGTGACCCCGGCTGGGGACAGGTCTGTCAACGGCTGCTGGCTCTCCTCCTGCCTCAGGGCACCTTGCTGCCCAGAGGGCCTGCGCCGCTTCTGGCTACGGTCCCAGCTGGCGCAAGGGAAGGAAAGAGGTTCTTACATACTTCTGAAGCCCCCGACCTGGGCCTCCAGCGCTGGTCACCCCTAGCCTCCCTCAGGCACCCCAGATGTCCTATAGCAAAGAAACTCTACACCACGTGTCCTGAGGCTCCATCCACAAAACTACCCCCCGCCCCAAACCGGGGGCTCTAGGAACCTAAACCACCCACCCACCTGGTTCAGATCCACAGAATAAGCACCTCCTCCCCAAAGACACACAGGGTCCCCCAGAACCGCCCCTCTGCCATGCATGCCCAGAAGAGCCATTTCTCTCCTCGGCAGGCACCTGGCAAGTTTAGTTCTAGTTCAAAGTCAGCTAATGACCTGGACACCTGAGTCTAATGATTCTTGCAGCAAAGTGTGAAGGACTGAGTGACCCATTATTAAGTGCGTGCAAGAAAGCTCCAGATTTTCTCCTTCCTCCCCAGGCAGCCGTAAGGAGGGGCTCTGAAAGGATGGGCCTTGGAGGAAATGGGCACAAGGGATGTCCACCAAAGCCCCACATGCACACAGACGCCCCACCTCTCCCATTATCCGTGTACTTGCCTACTTGCCGGGGAGGAGGAATCTGCGCTCAATTCTCACATCTACCCCCACTCAAATCCTTCCTGCCTTTTCCCAAGGTCTCCCCTTAACCCCCTAACCCCCTACTTCCTATCCCACCCCCAGCAAAGCTGCCCTGCTAGCCTCCTGCCCTCCTTCCAGCCAAACCTTCAGTCTCCACCTCCCAGCATCCCCTCACCCCTGCTTACCAGAACTTGAAGATGATGCCGGTGGCCACCAGGAC
This sequence comes from Catagonus wagneri, assembly GCA_004024745.2. NCBI lineage: Eukaryota > Metazoa > Chordata > Mammalia > Artiodactyla > Tayassuidae > Catagonus > Catagonus wagneri. The sequence continues at coordinate 2,978,018 of PVHT021183648.1, forward strand.
AATGATGATGGAGATGGTAATTGTGACATAGAGCTGAGGGTCCACACCTGCTTGGGGTAGGGAGAGATTTTTAGGGAGGTGATGGGAGCCAAGAGGGGCTGGGGTGGGGTTACGCTGTAGGCTCAGTAAGCTCGAGCCAGTGTTGCTCTTTGAAGCCACATCGCCCAAATCTTCCTGCATCAGTGGAGCCTTCCCACTTTTTATTCTTATCAGCAGCTTTCCCCAGAGTTTTCAGATCCTTTTTCTCCACTTCCCCAAATCTTCTGTGTCTATGTGATGAGGAGGAGCCTCCAAGGTCAGAGAGGACCTCTCTTGCTGCACAGAAACTAGCGAGTGGAAATGTCCATCTCTGCCCTGGTCCCACCCCCAAGCCACTGGCTCAGTCTCAGCACTCCCTGAGCAGAGGTGTCACCCTGAAGGGCCCGTTCAGGTTCAATTCCTCTGCCTGGGATACTCCAGCTGTTTCCAAGGCCAGCTCAAAGGTCAGTTCTCAGAAGGTGTCCTGATTCCCAGGCTGAAGTAGTCTCTGCCTTCTCTTTTCCTAAAATCACGCCATGCATGCCTCTATTAAAGCATTTATTATGTTGACTCATCCCTGAGTGTTTACACATCTGTCTTTTCCAGTGGACCTGAGCTTCTCTGAGGCTCAGACGCATCTTCCTCTGGGCCTCCTGTGCCAGCAAAGTGCCCAGCACATTTGCTGAAGGAACTAACAGACAGGACCTCTGTTGCTGCCTTTAGAGTCTTCAACCAGCACCACCCCCATATCCCTACCAGCCTCTCCCACTCCCACTCACCTTCCCCACGGCCCCCGAACAGGAACGGCCGCAGGGTGGCAGGTGCTTCTCCAAGGATGAGTCCGTCTCCATCACCCCGCATGGAGTCTGAGTTGGGGTGTGGGGTAGCCAGCCCATGGGGGGCTGCAAAACCATAGTCCAGGGGCAGAAATCCAGGATTGGCAGAGTTGGGGTCCCCCCCATCCTCTCGAGACACTGTAGGGCCCCACACAATAGCCCAGGGGTACTGGGAAGAGGGTGGCCCCTCCTCGAAGCCTGATGGGGTGGCTGGGGGCGCAGTGCCCGGCAGGACTTGCCGACGTGATCGTGGGACCCGAGGGGATCGGCTTGGTGGGGGTGCCCGCTCCCACACGCACACGTGGCGTGGGGCCGAGGGGCCTCCCCGGGCACAGGGGGGCCGGGCTGGGGCTGGTGGGGTTTGAGGGGAGGAGGAGGAACCTTGAGCAGGCGGTGGGAGGGGCAGCAACAGCAGTGGCCAGAGAGGGAGGAGGTGGGACAGCAGCAGTGCAGGCCTGCAGGGAGGGAGAGAGCGCGTGAGACCAGGCCCGTCCTGGGCTTCCATGTGGAGAGGACAAGCTGCCTCCCTCCAAGTCTCGGTGCAAAAATCATGTGGGCCTCAGCCAGACTGGCCTCGTTTTCCACCTTCCAGCCCTCAGGATGGAAGGCCCTGGGTGGGCCCAGGAGGAAAAAGGCCAAGACCCCAGGGAAAAGGGCCTCAAGCTCCCGCTGCTGTGCCAGACTTACCACATCCTGGACTCCATGTTCTAGATCTTCCTCAGAGGTGACCCAGGTTTTCAGCCTTTACTGGGGGAGAGAGGGGGGTGAGTCGGCACATCCCAACTGGTCCCCGAGTACCTCTCCAGCTCGTTCATCTGCCAGTTTACCCCGTCTCCCCTCCAAGCTGTGGCTTCCGGCTCTGCTGCTGCCACCCAGGACTCACTGCTGCCTAACATCCTCTCAGGGGAAGAACTCCCAGACTGGTCCCCTGTCCAGCCCCTGGCCCCATCTACCACTTCCCAGGTCCTAGTTACCTCCTTAACCCAGGGTCTACTCTCTCTTCTCGGGCTTCCTTCCTTCTCACTCCCTCTGCCCACAGCTCCAAGCTTTTCTTGGATCTTAATTTAGAGCCAAGAACCTTGTGATTCCTTGAGCACCTACCGAGAGGGAGGGAGTCTGAGCTGGGGGAGGGAAGAGGAAGTCAATCTGAGTGAGTGCGTGAACGTGTGTCTGTGGGGGGCAAGCATCCCAGCCTGCCGCCCACCCCCCACTTGTAGTCAGAAGCTTTGCTCTTATGAGGTTGGCCCCAGGAATCTGCATTTTCAGGAGTGGGGCAAGAGGAGATGGAGGGAAGGAAGGAAAGAGACAGAGAAAGAGAGAAGTGGGTGGGGGAAAAACTACAGGATATAATGTTTGCTCAGTGGTTAATCATCCAAATGCACAGGAACCCTCTGAAGGGAGGTGGAGCTGGGAAGAGGCCACCCCCTCAAATGTAGCTCCCCTGGGGAAAGAGTCCTGGGAGAAAGGGGATGGATGGTTTTGAGAGAGGAGGACACGTTCGCAGAGCTGAGGGAGGTGGATCCAGGCGCGAGAGCAGGCTCCCGGTGAATGAGGGCATGGCACTTGGTTTCCTCTGGATTCTGGGTCTAAATCTGAACATTAAGCACTCTCAGGGAGTAACAGGGGGATAAGATGGGAGAGTCCGGGGCCGGGGGGGGGGGGGGGGGGGGGGGGGGGGGGGGGGGGGACGGACAGGTAAGTGAGCTGTGCGGAGAGATGCGAAGGGATGATGGGTTGAGAAAGAGGGAAAGCTAGGGAGGCGTGAGAAAGGAGGAGAAAGGTGAAGAGGGAGTGGGTGGCTGGGGGATCAGTACTAAAAGGATGGGCCAGGGGACCACACAAAATCAGCAGCTGGAGGATGCTGAGGGACAGCCCGGATGAGAGTAAAGGTCAGGGAGGGAAACTGAGAGGGTGAAGGGGTCACAGGAGTCAGGAAAGAAGGGAGGAGGGCAGAAGGAGGAGGGAGGAAAGGCCCCCTTCAGGGTAGGAAGCGGAGCTCTTGAAAGAAGGCAGGGAGAAGAGGGCTGGAGGAGACAGAGATGGGGAGAAAGGAAGGGGGAAAGGAGAGAACAAGGCACTGAGGACAAAATGCGAGGAGGAAGGGACGGAGGATCGAAAACGGGAACAGCAAAGATGGAGGAGTTGGAAATTGTTTCTTCAAACGTAAAGGCACACGGAACTACGGAGAGAGGCAGGGACGGGGGCCTGGTAGGAAGAAGGCAGAGGGGGCTGGGAAGAGAGCGAAGCTGCAGGGAGGGAGGAAGGAGTGTGAGCCAGGGCATCGGAGAAGGGCTCCCAGGGACCAACTGACTTCAGGACCCAGTCGCCTCTCCCCCTTGTGCATCTCCCACAACCAACGTCAACTCTAGTCCCTGGACCCTGGACCCCCTTAATCACCCCCTCCGGGAAGCCCGCAGTCCCCCGGCGGGCGCGCCACCCCCACCCTCGCCTCGCTCCTCACCGACCTGTTGTGCGCAGGAGACGAGCTGGGGGTGGGGCGGGAGCATCTGGCTGGGGGAACCCGGCCCCATCCCCAGCGCTGCCGCGAACCCACCCCTCCCACAGGCCCACGCTCCCCGGGCCGGGCTGGGAAAGCGATGAGAGTCGTGGGAGAATCGAGGACCAGGAGGTCGGCGAAGGGGGCTCTGCGGGAGAGAGCGCGGAGAGCAGAAAGGGAACCCGAGGCAGGAGGATGCAGGAGCCGGGGACTGAGCCAAAGGCGGGATGGAGGCAGCCGGGGGAACGCTGACCGCAGCGCCAGGAGGGCAGGATGGAGTCGGGACCCGCGGAGGGATGGAGAGCGCGGCGTGTAAGGCGCGCCTAGGCGCTGGAGACTTGAGCTGGACGAGGAACCTCGCCGGAGGGGCAGGGGGCGAAAATCGCGGAGCCGGAGAGGGCAGGACTGGGCTCCTTCGCGTGGGGACGCGGGGGGTCCCTTTCGCTCACCTGCATGCCTGGCGCGGCGACGCGAAGACTGCGGGCGCTCGGGACTGCGCGGGTCTGGGGGGTCGCGGGAGCGTGCGGGGCACGGGGCATGGTCGTGGGGTTCGGCCGGCAGCGGGGTGCTGGAGAGGGTGGGGGGCTGGCGCCCGGGGCGCGGGGCGGCGGCGGCGGCGGCGGCGGCGGCGGCGGCGGCGGCGGGAGATGCTCGCCTCGGCTCGGCTCGACTCGGCTCGGGATGCGCTCGGCTCGGCTGGGCTCGGGGCGGCAGCTCCGAGCGTTCGGTCTCCGCCTCTCCCCCTCCCGCTCGGTTCTCGGTTTAACCCTCCCGATACTGCTCTGGTCGCGCCCAGCAGCTTCCCAGGTGGAGCGTGGGAGAGGGCAGCGCGGGACGTGCGACCGTCCGATACTCCGGGTCCCGGTGGCGGGATTCTTCACCCTACACCCCAACGACATGGACACCCATGGTCGCCCCAGTCAATTTCTGAGATTCTGAGCACCCAAAGCTGTGTGTCCCCAACTCTTGTTTCGCCCCCGCTGGAGAGTGCAGAATGCTGGGGATGAGGTGTGGGCGAGGGGGGTGGTTAAGACCTCGCGCCATCCTTGGTTTATCCCAACAGCTTGGTCCCCTGATTCCACTCTCGTTCTGCTACAATGACTTTTCTCCGAAACAAACCAAATGATCTTGAAAATACCATTTTCCAGACCGAGCTGCATTACTCAGCTTTTCTAGCACTCAGAATATCCAAGCTCCTTACTGTGACTTGCAAGGCCCTGTGTATATATCACCTGGCCCCCAGGTAGCTCCCAGATTTCCCCTCCTAACACTCTTCCAGCCCCAGCCTCACAGGACCTGAGCTATGTTCCTAGAATTAGAGTAGCTTAAACTGCCACAGGGTATTTGCACTTGCTGGTCTCACTACCTGGAATGTTTTCCCCTGGAGTTTGACCACGGTTCACTGATGTTATTAAAATTTCACCTAGATCCAAAGTCACCTCCTCTGCGAAGCCTTCCCTAACCTTTATCAAAAGTGGCTTCCCCTGCCCCCACTCTCACCCTGTCCGACCCCACCCCTCTCTTTCAGGTGACCCTGTTTTTTTAGAGCTGCACTCCTAGGACACCCCACTCTTCTAGTTTCCCTTCATTCCCAATGGCTTTTCCTTCCCCGTCTCAAACCTCTAAAAGTTAGAGCTTCCTAGGGCTTAGTCCTTGGCCCTCCTCTCCTTCCGCATTCTCTGTCCAGTGATGTCATCCAGTCCCAGGGCTTAAATACTATGTAAATGTCAGCAAGACCTAAATTTATATCCAGAGCTCCAGACTCATTTATCCAGCAGCCTACTTGACATCTCCACTCGGGTGTCTAATAGCCGTGCGAAGCTAATGTGGCTAAAATAGACGTCTTGAGTTACACCCCCCTCCCCCGATCTATTTCTCTCCCACTGTTCCCCATCCTGGGATGTGACGGCTTCCATTTGTCAGGATAAAAATCTAGGAAACATCCTTCCTCCCTTTTCCCTTTTCTCAGTGATTCCCACCCTATAGCTAATTCACCAGCAAGTCCTATGAGCTCTGCATCCAAAATATATCCTGAATCCATCTACTTATGTCCATCTTTGTTCCTGTCATCCTAGTCCAAGCCATCATCTCTCTCTGGAATTATTCAGTGGCTTCCTATCTTGTTCCTTGCTTCCGCCCTTGCCCACTACAAACTACTAGTCTTCACAATATCTGCTAATGCTTTGAAAATCGAAATCACATCATGCTGTTGCCTGCCTATAATATCTGAGTGGCTTTTCACTGCGCTTGGAATACATCTGAACTCCTTGTTGGGAGAGGCCCTCTGACTAGTACTCCTCCTCAGTGTTCAGACAATGTGCTGGGTAGGACTACCTGATGTCCTAAATATCTGAAACCATCCTCTTGGCCCCCCTGCACATTTCTTTCTTTCTTTTGAGGGCCGCACCTGTGGCTTATGGAAATTCCCAGGCTAGGGGTTGAATCAGAGCTGCAGCTGCAAGCCTACACCACAGCCACAGCAATGCCAGATCCAGATCCAAGCCATGTCTGCAACCCGCATCTCTTGGCAACATTGAATCCCGAGAGAGGCCAGGAATTGAACCCACATCCTCATCGGGTTCTTAAGCCAATAAACCACAATGGGAACTCCCCCAGCCCCACCCCGTGCTTTTCCCTTGCTCTTCCTTGAATCCGTTGCCCCCTACTCATCTTCACCTGGTTGACTGCCTCTTCTCATTCAGCCACCCACTCTGTCTCATCAGCATGTTTCACTCTCTTTCCAGCTCATCACTCTCTGAAATGATCTTGTATTTGTTTATTGTCTGCCCCTGCCCCGCCCCCCAGGTACTGGAGAACAAAGACCTCCTCATTTGAGGTTTTCACCGTGTATCCTTCCTTGGTGCCTGGCACATAGTAGATGCTCAATATTTATTGGTGAACCTCACCTGGGACCTGTGCCCACTCTGAACCCTTCATTCTGCCCTCTGCTCTCCACCTGCCTTTCCCGTCCATCTGCCTGCCCCGCCTGATCTCTGCCCTGTGCCGAATGCTTTGGGCCAAGTCTCTGCTCACACCCACACCCCTCCAGATTCTCACCCTCATCCCTTGCATTATTACTGTCATTAGCCTGACACTCTCGCCTCCCGGAAGGAAACCTGCTGTTCTGACCAGCATCTGCAGCGGCTCTGTCCTCTCGCTTGTCAGTCCCTGACAGCCCTTCATTCTGAGGCCAGAACAGCAGTGACTGAGCTCTCCTCCTAGTGTCTCCTGGTGGCTGGAAATACAGTGCACATTGGGTGCAATCCGGGCCATGGGAGGCAGGGTGTGCAGACACACAGTGTCCTTGGGCGCCAGTAAGCCCCAGCTGTATCCTGAAGACACGTTGTAAAGGAGATTCATTATGTGTGGATCAAATTTATTAAGTGGATATTCACTACCAGTGTAAGCGACTTGTACACTGAGGACTTCGGGTCATTATGAATTATTTCTAGCATTTTTTTGGTCATTTTTTAGGGCCACACTCACGGCATATGGAGGTTTCCAGGCTAGGGGTCTAATCGGAGCTGTGGCCGCCAGCCTGCGCCACAGCCACAGCAATGCCAGATCCAAGCCGTGTCTGCAACCTACACCACAGCTCACGGCAACACCGGATCCTTAATCTGCTGAGCGAGGCCAGGGATCGAACCCGCGACCTCATGGTTCCTAGTCGGATTTGTTTTTGCTGTGCCACAACGGGAACTCCATTTCTTGCAT
>PVHT021183648.1:2994629-3017342 GCA_004024745.2 Catagonus wagneri
AAATAAAAGGTATAAAAATGGGGAAAGAAGACATAAAACTATCTTCATAGAGGAAGACATAAAAGTATATTCATAGAGGACAAAATCATTTAAGTAGAAAATCTGAAAGAATCAACAACAAAACCTCCTAGAACCAATAAGCAATTATAGCAAGGCTGCAGGACCCAAAGGTTAACATATAAAAGTCACCCGCTTTACTAGATACCAACAATGAACAAGTGGAATTTGAAATTAAAAGCACAATGCCATTGAGCAACCCCAAAATGTGAAATACTTAAGTATAAATTTCACAAAACATGTGTAAGATCTATGGGGAAAACTACAAAACTGTGATGAATAAGATCAAAGAAGAACTAATTAAATGGAGAAACAATCCACATACATGGATAGGAAGACTCAATATTGTCAGAATATCGGTTCCTCCCTGGAGTTCCCACTGTGGCTCAGTGGGTTAAGGACCCCATGTTTCTCTGTGAGGAGGCAGGTTTGACCCCTGGTCTCACTCAGTTGGTTAGGGATCCAGCGTTGCTGCAAGCTGCAGCGTAGGTTGCAGATGCTACTTGGATCCCAAGTTGCTGAGACTGTGGCTGTGGCCATGGCCTGTAGCTGCAGCTCCAATTCCATCCCTAGTGCGGGAACTTCCATATGTCGCAGGTGTGCCCCTAAAAAGAAAGAAAAAAATCAGTTCTTCCCAACTTGACCTATAGATTCAAAACAATCGCAACCACAATTACAGGAAGTTATTTTAGGGATATCAACAAACAGATTCTAAAGTTTATATGGATGACACTAATCAACATGTCTCTGAAACAAAAATAGACCCACAGATATAGAGAACAGACTGTGGTTTGCCAAGAGGGAGGGGGTTGGGAGAGCAAAGATTTGGGAATTTGAGATTAGCAGAGACAAACTATTATATATAGGATGGATAAACAACAAGGTCCTACTCCATAGCACAGGGAACTATATTCAATATTCTGTGATAAACTGTAATGGAAAAGAATATTAAAAACAATATATATGTATATCTGAGTCACTTTGCTATACAGCAGAAATTTTTTTATTTTTAATTTTATTCAACTATAGCTAACTTACATTGTTGTGTTAGTATCAGGCATACAGCAAAATAAATCACTTATACATATACATATATCCTTTCCTTTTCAGATACTTTTTCCCATATAGATTATTACACAATACTAAGTAAATTTTCATGTGCTATACAATGGGTCTATACAGCAGAAATTAACACAACATTGTAAATCAACTATACTTCCATAAAATTTTTAAAAGTAATAAAAATAAAAAGTGTACCAAACTTCCAGTTATAAGATAAATAAGCACCAATGATGTAATGTACAACACAAGGTATGGTATAGTGGTATAGTTAACGTTGCTGTATTGTAGCTTTGAAAGTTGCTAAGAGTTCTCATCACGTGGACAAAAATTTTTTTCTTCTTTTTTACATATATGAGACGATAGATGTTAACTAAACTTATTGTGGCAGGGGAGTTCCCACTGTGGCTCAGTGGGTTAAGAATCCAACTAGTATCTATGAGGATGCAGGTTGAATTGCTGTCCTCACTCAGTGGGTCAAGGGTCTGGTGTTGCTGTAAGCGGTCGTGTAGTTCACCAATGTGGCTCAGATCTGGCATGGCTGTGGTATAGGCCAGCAGCTGCAGGTCCAATTGGACCCTAGCCTGGAAACATCCATATGCTGCATGTGCAGCCCTAAAAAGCAACAAATAAAATAAACCGAGCTTAAGGTCCCTTCAGCTCCAGCAGCCTACCAGTTCTATGATTTTTCTCTTCATTAACGATCTTTTCCCCTTTCTTTTCTTTCCATTACTTATAAATTATTTCACTTCTCTGGGTCTCAGTTTGCCCAAGAGAAAAATGGAAACAATAATGGACTTTTATAAACAAATGAATTAAGTAAAGTTGTTAGCTCAGTGCCTCATACAAAGGCCTCCAAGATGTCATTAACGTTCCTCTTATTTGACCTTCTGCAAGCCTGGTAGGATATACAAAACACAATGGAAATGTTCGTTGTTTATTTTGCCCCCAAAAGTATTATGGTGAATTGGAAAAATGTCTCCAGGCTGCAACAGACACGGGTTCTAAGTAAAACTGAATTTTTATAAGCCTCAGTATATGCCTTCTCTGCAGCTAGGGTTTTTTTCCTTTCCCAGGAATCAAAAGGGTTAATATACACGAGAGCATCACTCAGCACATGTTGCAGTCAGGAGAGATGGCGTCCTGGAGACACCACGGAGACACCGTACAGTTATGAGGATTTAACGGGTCAAATTTTAAAAGATGCCTGAATCAATACGTGTTAGCTATTACTATTTCCTTGACCGTTTCCACACTTGTCTCTTCCTCCTCCAAAAAAATGAGTGGTTTGCGCTACTCAGGTGATCTCTGCTGCTCAATTTCTATTTTCTCTCTCTCCTATCACTCCACCTTTTTTCTTCTGTTCCTTTTTTTTTTTTAATCCCCCTCTCTTTCGATTACAGCTTTTCTCTTGCCTCAGGAACTCTGCCAAATCTTCCGATCTCAGCCAGCCTGAAGCTGACGCGGAACTAGCCTCGACCACCCTGAAGCCACGTGCTCCCTCGGCAAACAGCTTCTAGCACTTGTCCAGTAATAAAGTTTTATTGAAACAAAGCACAGGAAAAGGCGCCAGTCATTCTTTCCGCAATAGCCAATCAGAGAACAGAACGCATGCGTCGCTCTTGGGATCTTCATCGGTCGGAGGCGGGGACAGACCATGTCCCGCCCGAAACCCGCCCCGTAAGAGCGGAAAGTAAAGCCGGAAGCCTGCCATAGAGTTTAGGGGCCAGAGCGACCGTGCAGGGAGGTGGCAGGAAAGGCTGGGAACAGCTGCCGGAGGTGACGGAGCGGTGGCCCCGCCCGGTGCGCTGGAAGAAGAAGCTTCCAGGTAGCGGCCCGTAGAGTCTGACCCAGAGTACGACGGGGCAGCCGGCGCGAGCCCACGGTCCCTGGGCGGCCTCTTTAAGGGAGGGGGCGGAGCCACGTGGAAGGATCGCGAGGGTGAGGTCACGTGGTGCGGGGCACCTGCGGGGAAGAGTGGAGATTTGAGGGAGCGTCGTTGGGGTGGACACTACGTGACATCACCTCCCCCACTGCGACTTGTGCCTTGGGGTTCAGTGGGGTGCACGTGGTGGGGCTTGGGGTTAGGCCCGGGGTTGGGGGAGGTGGGCGTGGCAACCCGATCTTAACCAGGCTTCCTTCGAAGTGCCCGATTTTAGGGTTCCTAGGTCCGAGTGTTAGACTGCTCTGTCTCTGGTTTCTTGTTGTGAAAGCGGCTCAGTGTCTGCAGTCCAGCCCTTATCTCTTGTGCTTTCCATCTTGTCCAGTTCGGGAACCTTCAGCTTCACGTTCTCTTTCCTTGCAGCTCCAGACTTCTGAGCCCAGGTCCCCCCAGCTCAGTGCAGCCATGAGTGCCGAGGTGAAGGTGACAGGGCAGAACCAGGAGCAATTTCTGCTCCTGGCCAAGTCGGCCAAGGGGGCAGCGCTGGCCACACTCATCCACCAGGTGCTGGAGGCCCCTGGTGTCTACGTGTTTGGGGAACTGCTGGATATGCCTAATGTTAGAGAGGTGGGTTCCTGACCTGGGTAGCCCACGGGGAAGCTTGGGGCTAAAGTCTGAATTTGAGGACGGGCGGGCAGGGCTTATTTTGTAACCCCATAACCATTCCGTTGAACAAGAATATGGTAATAATTAACTGACAGCTTGCAGAAGTAAGTAAGCAAGTAAACCTCTTAGTTTCTCTTTAGGGATGAGCAATCTGTAAAACTGAGTATTTTTCATTTTTAAACAAAGAGCCAGTGATTCAGAATAGGAGACCTGATTCCAGACCTGTCTCCATCAGTGTGATAGCTCTTAATAATCATATGATCTTGATTGGGTTACTTTAATTTTAGGCCCTAAATTTTCTCTTCAAAAAAAATGTCCCTGAGGGAGTTCTCATCGTGTTGCAGCGGAGACGAATCTGACTGGGAACCATGAGGTTGCGGATTTGATTCCTGGCCTTGCTCAAATGGTTAAGGATCCGGCATTGCCGTGAGCTGTGGTGTAGGTCGCAGATGTGGCTCGGATCTGGCATTACTGTGACTGTGGTATAGGCTGGCAGCTGTAGCTTTGATTGGACCCCAGCCAGGGAACCTCCATTTGGCTGCAGGTGCGGCCCTAAAAAGCAAAAAAAAAAAAAAAAAAAGGAAACTGAAAAAAAATGTATCTGATACCATCCCTCACTCTTGTAGAAGTCAGATGAAATTATGGGAACGTGTAAAGTTTGTATCAGTGAAAGAACTGAGTGTGAAATTGGCATGCCCTGTTCTGTCCCCCTTTGCACCATATGCTAATTCACTTTGTTTAGAGTAGGTAGAAGGTGTATTTTTCTCACAAACACATGACAGGATGCTAGGAACACAGGCAGAGCTGTTCACACGAAGTGGCAGAGATGAGTTTGAAGTCCGGAGTGAGTGGGTTGCCAAGATACATGCCACCAGCCCAAGCCCTGAGATGCTGTAACAGTGGTAGGTGGGCAAACTGTGAGTTAAGTTTTTGAGGGTCAGTGATTCAATGGATTTAGCCTTTTGGGAACTTTCTGGACTGAAGAAAACTAGCTGCCTTCTTTCTCTGTCATCCTTTTCAGTGGAACTACAAAGAATCAAGGTGAAAAAAAAGAACCATGTTTTGGGTGCCTATTTAACACTTTGCTAATTGAAGTTCCCGTTGTGGCTTAGCGGAAATGAATATAACTAGTATCCATGAGAATGCAGGTTCGATCCCTGGCCTCACTCAGCGGGTTAAGGATCCGTGTTGCCGTGAGCTGTGGTATAGTTCACAGATGCGGCTTGGATCGGTGTTGCTGTGGCTGTGGTGTAGGCCGGTAGATACAGCTCTGATTCAACCCCTACCCTGGGAACCTCCCTAAAAAACCCTCCCAAAACTCTTCTAGTCATCTGTGAATACCGGAAAAGTACAAGTCACAGTGCTACCCTTCTGAAACTTACATTTCAGTTGCAGAGCTAAGATGAATGGACATCCATGAATAATTCATTTATTTAGCAAGTATTTATTGGCAGTGCCAATTACTTGCACATTTCTGCTAGACCTAAGTGGGTTACAAGAGGCTGAGTCTACACTCTTGTTGAAAAGAACAATGTCCTAGATCCTGCTGTATAGCACTGGGAACTCCATCTAATCACCTGTGACAAATCCATATATGTAAGTGTAACCAGGTCACCATGCTGTGCAGTTGGAAAATTGACAGAAATCTGTAAACCAACTATAATGGAAAAAAATAAAAAATATTTGAAAAAAAAAAAAGAAAATATCCTTAGGTAACAACCTTTGGTGGGCTTTGACTAAGTGGGTGATCAGCAGTGGGAGGAGAGGCGGTCTGGGTGTGCTGGCCTGGGTGGCTAATGACAGCTCCTGTGTGAGGCTGGGCTGAAGCAGAGACCACAGATCCCAGGACCTGTCCAGACCATACAGCTGTTGGGCGAGTGAGGCTGAGGCAGAAGTCGTAGGTGAATTATGGAATACCACAGATTCCCTGAAGAAATTCAAATTCAGAAATGCGAAATACACTCTAAGGACCAAACACATACTTTGCAACATTGTGTGTGCGCTCACGCGCGCATGTGTGTGTGTGTGTGTGTTAGATACTAAACACTGAAAGTTTTCAGCCCTGAATTTAGGGTAGGAATTGGAGGCAGATGGACGAAGAGGGCATTGTGGATTGGGGGCATAGTGTCAACAAAGGCCTGAGGTGGAAATGTGGCCTTCCTGTGGGGAGAGTGATCAGAGAGGCAGAGGGTTGCTGTCGGTGAGCTGCTGTGAGAGCTCATGTTGGAGGGGAGAGCTGGGGCCAGAAAGTGGAGTTCAAACAGGGCAGGACTGGGAGGGTGGAGAGAGGCGCTCCACTCACCTCTTCTCTTGCCTCACATTCTTGCAGCTGGCTGAGAGTGACTTCGCTTCCACCTTCCGGCTGCTCACCGTCTTTGCTTATGGGACATACGCTGACTACTTAGGTATCTGGAGGGGCTGGAACTCTGGGGTATTTGAGGTGGGAGATGGACAGTTTACGGAGGGACGTAGAAGAAATTCCGGAGATACCGGACTTAGATCACTTAGGTACAGGGTCAAGGTCAAGACCTGAATTGGCACAGAAAACTCAAAAAGAAAAAAAAAAAAAAGGGAAGGAGAGAGGCCAAGGCTTCCCGCAGAAGTGAAATGGGGATTTCCTACACCTTGTCTGTTTTTTTCTAGCTGAAGCCCGGAATCTTCCCCCACTCACAGAGGCTCAGAAGAATAAGCTTCGACACTTGTCAGTTGTCACCCTGGCTGCCAAGGTCAAGGTGAGTGACAGGCCCGCCCCAGTCCTGAGCCAAGAGGCACCCTTTTGTATCTCCTTCACAAAGGCCCATCTGAAGGGATTTACACTGGAACAGCCTTTGACCACAGTGTTGCTTCTTCCTGCCTCCCCCACACTCCTCTAAGGTCTGTGTCTGACCCTGATACCTTTGGTCTTTAGGTGGAACATTATTCTACCAGTTTAATATATATATTTTTTTCTAATTGCTTTTTAGGGCCACACCCACTGCGTATGGAGGTTCCCAGGCTAGAGGTCGAATCAGAGCTATAGCTGCTGGCCTTCACCACAGCCGCAGCAACATGGGATCTGAGCAGCATCTGTGACCTACACCACAGCTCACGGCAACAGCGGATCCTTAACCCACTGAGCAAGGCCAGGGATCGAGCCCTTAGCCTCGTGGTTCCTAGTCGGATTTGTTTCTGCTACGCCTCAGTGGGAACCCCTTTTTTGTTTCTCAACCCACTTAAGTTCTAAGTAAAACATCTTTTGCGTTTGGGGTCAGAATAGCAGCTCGGATGCACTCACTGTATTATTCAGCAGCCCATTCCTCCTCACTGTATAAAGTCCAGACAGCTGCGGTGACCAGAGCTGGAACACACTCTCTCCTGGTGACGTGGCAGGCTTCTGTTTGCTGGAATAAGAAATACATAACCCAGAAGCATCTTTGTATTTCCTGTCGGGTTCCATTCTGGTTAACTGTTCGCCCATCTGCATCTCCCAGTTGTTACCTGACTCTCCCATCATTCCCATGGTTTGGCTTAAATCAGGCTCTCTCCCTCTTTGGAAGTGGACCGAGTATAAATGATAAACAGAAGAGTTCAGGCTCTCCTACACCACATCTTCCAGTAGGTCAAGCTCGTTTTGACCAAGTCCGTGTGCTGTCCTGAGCTGAGCCAGAGGTTTGACACCCAGGCAGATGTCAACCTGTGGTGGGATGGGGGTGGAGGGGAGAGTAAGTGTTTTATTTAAGATTGCCCTTTTTGGGAGTTCCCGTCGTGGCACAGCAGTTAATGAATCTGACTAGGAACCATGAGGTTGCTGCAACTCCGATTCAACCCCTAGCCTAGGAACCCATATGCCGCGGGTGCAGCCCAAAAATGACAGAAGACAAAAAATAAAAAAAATAAAAGATCGTCCTTTTTGGAGGTCTCGGTAGTCTTACAGGGTAAGAATCTGGTGTTGTCAGTGCTGAGGTTCGGTTCACTGCTGTGCTCAGGTTTGATCCCTGGCCCAGGGACTTTACCAGTGGTATGGGTGTGGCCAAAAAAAAGTTGCGGAAAAGAGAATAACATTAAAAAAAAAGTTCCCATTGTGGCTCAGTGGCTTAAGAACCTGACGTAGTGTCTGTGAGGATGCAGGTTCAATCGCTGGCCGTGCTCGGTGAGGTAAGGCTCTGGCGTTGCCACAACGCCAGATGCGGCTCGGACCCGGTGTTGCTTTGGTGTAGGCCGGCAGCTGCAGCTCTGATTTGACCCCTAGCCTGGGAACCTCTGTATGCCCCAGGTGGGACCGTAAAGAAAGACAACAACAATAATAAATAAATGTAAAAGATTATCCTTCTGATGATGTTATTTATCAGGTGGAAATACTTTTATTTATTTCGCCTTAGAACCTGCCTTTTAGGGGAAATGGTTTAGGAGGAGGACCGGAGGGTGGGCGCGGGGTGGGGAGGAGGGAAGAAGAAGCTTGGAAGCCCTTCTCTGTGCGGAACCTCACAGACCGCAGCCCGACCTCCGGGCCCCAGTGTATCCCATATGCAGTGCTGCTGGAGGCCCTGGCCCTGCGCAACGTGCGGCAGCTGGAGGACCTGGTCATCGAGGCCGTGTACGCTGACGTGCTTCGCGGCTCCCTGGACCAGCGCAACCAGCGGCTAGAGGTTGACTACAGCATCGGGCGGGACATCCAGCGCCAGGACCTCAGTGCCATTGCCCGAACCCTGCAGGAGTGGTGAGACCTGCGTCCCGGTGCTGTCCAGCCTCTGCTGGCCCCGAGAAGGGAGGGCTGCTTTGGGGCGGGGCGGGGGGGTGGCCGGGCGGCCGAGGCACAGCCCAGGAGCATGAAGGGGAGCGAGCCTCCCCCAGAGGCTTCTGAGGGAAGCAAGGAGGGAGCAGGGCCCGGTATAGGAACTGGGGGAGGGAGGGGGTCCTCGAGAGGATCCTCACTGGGAGGTGGGCCAGGCCGGGTTCAGTGTGACCGGCACTGTCCGTGGGCCGTGCGCCTCTCCCACTTCAGTTTCTCTGTGTTCTTATCTGACTTTAGTTCATGAACACAGCTTCTATTTTATTTATTTATTTATTTATTTATTGGTCTTTTCTAGGGCCGCACCCGCGGCATGTGGAGGTTCCCAGGCTAGGGGTCTAACAGGAGCTGTAGCTGCCGGTCTACACCACAGCCACAGCAATGCGGGATCCAAGCCACGTCTGCAACGTACACCACAGCTCACGGCAACGCCGGATCCTTAACCCACTGAGCAAGGCCAGGGATCGAACCTGCAACCTCAAGGTTCCTAGTCGGATTCGTTAACCACTGAGCCACGACTGGGACTCCAGCACAGCTTCTTTTCTTCCTCTTGAGCACGTCCTGCCCCGTTTTGGTTTTAGTTCCTCGCACATCACTCCAGGCACTTCCCTGCTCCTCCCTTAGCACCACTCGAGTGTCCTTAAGGCTCCCGGGGGTCTTGTTGAGATGGTTTCCTTGTGTGCTACCGAGGCCGCGGGGTCTCTGTGTGTCTCTCCTGTGAGTCTGTGCTTGCAGCCCTTGCTGACATGCAGCCACTGATTCCCGCAGGTGTGTGGGCTGTGAGGTGGTGCTGTCAGGCATCGAGGAGCAGGTGAGCCGTGCCAACCAGCACAAGGAGCAGCAGCTGGGCCTGAAGCAGCAGATTGAGAGCGAGGTGAGCAGGCAGCAGGGGAGCAGGACGGCCCGGGCTCCTCCAGCTTGGGCCGGTTGTCCCGGGCAGTGGGGTCCGGACAGGGGCTGTAACAGATAGGCCCGTTGGGCGGGGATCGTCAGGTTCCTGAACCTTCCTTGTTTTCATTCCTTTCCTCCCGGTAGGTCGCCAACCTTAAAAAAACCATCAAAGTTACTACAGCAGCCGCTGCCGCAGCCACGTCTCAGGATCCCGAGCAACACCTGACGGAACTGAGGGAGCCGGCTCCTGGCACCAACCAGCGCCAGCCCAGCAAGAAAGCGTCAAAGGGCAAGGGGTGAGCCAGTGTGGTGGGAGCCGCTCGCATACGGGGTGCCCTGCTTCTGCTCCCGTCTCCCCTTGAGCCTTTTGCACAGGGCTAAGGACTAGGGGAGCTTGCAGGACTAGGGGAGCTTGCAGAGCTTGCAGCGTCTCTCTCTCTCTCTCTTCCTCTTGCCAGGCTCCGAGGGAGCGCCAAGATTTGGTCCAAGTCGAATTGAAGGGACTGTCGGTTCTTCCCAGGATGTGGGTCCTAACTGCCTGCCTGCCCCTTAGGAGTCCTCAGAGAGCCTTCCTGTGCCCCTGGCCAGCTGATAATCTAGGTTCATGACCCCAACCCCGAGCATAGATGACACCTTCTCTAGGGAGGAGGCAAGTAACAAGTCATGTTTTTGTTGGTACTTTTTGTTTGATGTGACTTTCTTATGTGTCCCATTGTCTCCTCCTCCTCCCTGCCGTGCTCTGTCCCCTATTTCCTTAGGAGCCAGCATCTGTCCCTGTTTATCATGTCACTGAGTAGGGGAGGCGGCTACGTCTCCAGCATAACCCACACGGGTTCGTCCTGCCAGCGCCCCGCTCCCCGCATGCCGAACCCTGACTCCTGCCCCTGCCCAGGCCTCCTTGGGCAGCCTGCCAAGAGCCCTAGGGCTCCCACCTTCGTTCCCACCCTGGGAGTTCTGGGAGCCAGCCGGCCACCCCAGGAGTCACTGGACGCTCGCATCCTGGAGTCTGTCTCACTGCAGTTGTTTCCTTTCCTCTCTCCTCCCCTCGGGTCCTGGGAATGCTGCTGCTTCCATGTCCCCAGAGCCTAAGGGCTGCTGTTTGTCGAGCTGTCGCTAGACAGTTCTTTCCTGGGCCTGGCTGTCTTAGCCTGACGGCAGTCCCGGAAGGATTTACACTTCCTTTTGTGAGTTTGATAGGGAAAGGAGTAGAAAGTGTATAAAAAAGAGAATATATACATATATCTATATATAACATGACACAGAAATAAATCTATGAGAAATCTATCTACAAACATGCCCTGACCTGGGTATCTTATGTCTTTGGTGCTGGGGGTGGGAAGAACGCTCATTTCCAGTCCACCCTAACGCAAAGTGCTGGAAAAAGAAGAGAACCAGTGGTTCCCGTTGTGGCGCAGTGGAAACAAGTCCCACCAGGAACCATGAGGTTGTGGGTTGGATCCCTGGCCTCGTTCCGGTTAAGAACCTGGCGTTGCCGTGAGCTGTGTTGTAGGTCGCAGATGCGGCTCAGATCCCAAGTTGCTGTGGCTGCGGTGTAGACCAGTAACTGTAGCTCCGATTTGACCCCTAGCCTGGGAACCTCCGTGGGCTACAAGTGCAGCCCTGAAAAGCAAAAACAAAAGGAACCAGATAGTCTGTGCCGAGTCCTGGCCTCAGAGCTGGGAGACCTAGACCCTGGGCTGTCTGACTTTTAGACGGATTGCTCGGTATCTCAGCTTTCATTCAGAAGCGGTGGATACCTCCTGGGCACCAGCACATGATAGGCACAGGAGGTGCAAAATGATGGTCACTGTCACTGCTCTCAAGGAGCTTGAGCTCAGCCTGTTTCTGTCCGCCTTATAGAACTATAGGGGGAAGAGTTGATAGTAAACTAGAGTTTTCTCATCAAAGCCACATGCGACTCTCAGGTCCCAGTAAGAAGCAGTGGTTGGGGGAGCTCCTGTTGTGGCTCAGTGGGCTAAGAGCCCAACTAGTATCCAGGAAGATGCGAGTTGGATCCCTGGCCTCGCTCAGTGGATTAAGCATCCAGTGTTGCTGCAAGCTATGGTGTAGGTTGCAGATGTGGCTCGGATCCTGTGTGGCTGTGGCCTAGGCTGGCAGCTGCGAGTCTGAACCCTAGCTTGGGAACTTCCATGCTGCAGATGCTGCCCTAAAAAAAAAAGGGAAAAAGGCGGCAGCAGCAGCAGCAGCAGCAGCATCAGTTGGGCTCCTGTCCCCTGTTCAAGGTCGAGCGTCCTGAGCGGTGTGCTGGGAGGGTTGGCCTGGGCCTAGTGCATGGATGTGCACGCCCTAGAATAGAATCAGAGGCTCTAGTGTAAGGGACAGTTGGCCCCCCCACTTACATGTGACGCGATTGCTTCCTGGGTCCCGGTGTTGATGAAGCTCCCCCCCAGGTGGACTTGTAGGGAAGACCACTCTTTGCTGGTCCTAAAGGTGTCAGTCCCAGAATTAGAAGTGGGGGTAGATCCCGAGTTTTCGGTTAAAAGTGGGCTGGGTGAGCCTGTTGTTTTGAGGGGCAGTGGAGACCTAGTAGGGCCAGTGCAATGAGCCCTATTTCAGGAGCTGAGACTCTTGTCCTCTCATTTTAGCTTTGGCCTGGATGGGCTTGTTGCGCCTGTTACAGCTCGATTCTCATTCTCTACTTCTAAAATAAATCTCTTCTTACAGTGTGAAGAGGTTGCTAACTCCTGGTGCTTTGAACCTGTCCTCCCTCCCTCCGCCCATTTTTTTCTCTTCAACTTCAGTGCTTCATTTTCCTGTAAGCTGGTTCCAGCTGTGACTCCATAACTTCCCTGACCCCTCTGGTTCCAGGCTTCCTGGATGGCTTTAAAAGTCTAGTGTAGGCTGGGCTGGAACTGCCTGGCCCAACACCAAAAGAGGGAGGAGGAGCTGTTTACAGCCCCAAGGACGTGCAAATGCAGTTTGTCTTTGATTTACAAAGCCGGGGCTCTTGGAGATGGGACAGTAGATTAATTGCGGGCTAAGTTTTTTGACCATGGAATTTGGTTCAGGATTGAAGGATTCCAAATACAAGAAGCCTAGGACAGCAGGAATTTTGTCCCAACCAAAAATCTTATCGCCACTCGCGCATTCTCCCACACTGATCCGTACTGCACAGCGATCTTAGATGATCTTAGGGCTGAACCCTATGCTAAGCGGAGGAGGAAGAGAACTTGCCTTCGTGAGAATTCAGAATTCGTGCGCTTGAAACAGGTGACATTTTAGAAGGTCAAGCCAAAGTCTCTGGAGCTGAAAACAGCAATTGGATTGGGGCACAAGAAGACCAAAGACAGTATTTCATGAGATCCCATTAAGGAGATTAGAAATTCTCTGCTTAAGTGCATCTTGCAAAACAGGTGGACAGAAGGGAGTTTCGAGGGGAAGTCTAGGCAGTGTGTTAGTTCTCTATCGCTGTGTAACAAAGCACCCTAAAAACCCAACAGCTTAAAACAGCACGTGTTTTATTTATCTCGGTTTCTGTGGTTTGAAAATCGCAACTACGCTGAGTTTGCTGCTTCAGGGTTGCTTGCAAGGCGACAGCAGGGCATTGGCTGGGGCTGTCTCATCTCAGGGTTCCAGTAGGAAGCACTTTCTTCTGGGCACAACCAGTGCTTGTCAGCAGGAATCACTACCTCTATGTGGTCAGACTGTGGCTCGCATCCCCTGGCTGGTTTGGTCAGAGGTGGCCCCTCTTCATCGGAGCAGGGACCAAAGAGGCTATTACCGGCAAGGCAGTGAAATCACAGTCTTGTAACCTAATCGCAACCTCCCATCACTGTTTCTAATCCCCAGGTCCGGCCTAGTGATTGTCAGAAGGCAGGGGTCGACGGAAGCCATGTCAGAAGTTTCTTACCGCAGGCAGTGTGTCTTTGGGCCATGAACACCAGAGTCAGCAGGGGAGCTTTTGAAAATGCATATTCCTGGACCCCGTTCCCACCCCAGTTCCTACCGAATTTGAATCTCTGAGATTAGACTGGAAACGGGACTTCACTGCCCTCATTGACCCAGCCCTAAGCTGTGACATCCCATTTATTAAGCAGACTTGCCCAGATTAGTGCCACCTTGGATCAGCTAAAAGCCTTCTACCACAGGGCCCTGGAGGGTGGGTGAGCAGGCCCAGGGTCACCATCTGGGCGAGAAGAATGCGAAAGCGAAACTTGAAGCACAGGGCAAGAGAGAGGTCTGGTCCTGACCTCTGAGGATATTAAGTATATGGTTATGTAATTAAAAGTGTGATAAGTACTAAGATGCATAGGGTGACATGAAAGCTCTTAACAGGGGACCTGCTTCTTGCCTGGGTCAGGGAAACCTTCCCCAAGGATGTGACCTTTAGACTGAAACTAGAAACCCAGGTGGCAGTCAGCCTGATAAAGGGGAAGGAGAGAACATTTGCATGGGAGGAGTAAAGGGATGAAGCCTAGAGGCAGAAAGCTTTCATCCTGTGACTTACTGCTGCTCCCCTAATATGAAATCCATATTTGTTGGGGGGGCAGCAAATACAATCCTATATTTTTACTTATTGTTCATTTGTCCAGTCAATTGGTAAATGTATCTTGACTAAAAAATCTGAAATAATTTAAATTATGTTGTGTATGTTATACTTCTGGGCATTGGGATTTGTTTTTTGTTGTTGTTGTTGTTTTGGGGGGGGGCACACCCATAGCCTGTGAAGGTTCCCAGGCTAGGGGTCGAATCAGAGCTACAGATTCTGGCCTACACCACAGCCACAGCAATGCTAGATCTGAGCTGCATCTGCAACCTACACCACAGCTCATGGCAACGCCGGATCCTTAACCCACTGAGTGAAGAAGCCAGGGATCAAACGCTCATCCTCATGGATACTACTCGGATTTGTTTCCACTGCGCCACAGTGGGAACTCCCAGGGTTTTTGGGTGATTTTTGGTCTTTTTGCCGATCTCTATTTCCTAATCTTTCTTTGATAATTGCTACTAATGAAAACTAATATTTATTAAGTCTTTATTGTTATCAAACACTATTCTGAGTGCTTTAGGTATATTAACTCAATACACACAAAAACTTCTGAGATTGATATCACTATTATCCCCTTCTAAAGATGACAGAAACGGTGCAGAGAGGTTATGTAACCTTGGAGTTTCCGTCGTGGCGCAGCGGTTAGCAAATCCGACTAGGAACCATGAGGTTACGGGTTGGATCCCTGGCCTCGCTCAGTGGGTTAAGGATCCAGAGTTGTTGTGAGCTGCGGTGTAGGTCGCAGACATGGCTTGGATCCTGCGTTGCTGTGGCTCTGGTACAGGCCAGCAGCTACAGCTCCAATTAGACCCCTAGCCCGGGAACCTCCATATGCCGCGGGTACAGCCCTAAAATGACAAAAGCCAAAAAAAAAGAAAAAAAGGTTATGTAACCTGCCTAGGGTCACACAGATTACAAGTAGAGCAGGCACAGCCCACCCTGTCTCTCTCACGCTTCTGGACAGAATGCACAGAGCAGTTCTCTGAGATCTGTAGTCAGTAGCAAATAAAGGAAATGTTAGCAGGGAGAAAGACACCAGAATTCAAAGTTCCACTAAAACTTTGATGGTGACTTGTACCGTCTCCCCCTCCCGCCTCCAGTATTTCCCAGAACGCTGTCAAAGGCAGCCCCGAACTTAGAAGTGTCCGTCAGACGTGAGATGAAAGGGACTCCCAAGGGTCAGAGAGTGGTGGATATTCCTTGTTTTTCTTTTTCCCCCGTCTCTTCTACCTCCAGCCCCAGGGAATACCGCAGCAGTGATAGCTACAGCAGCACAATGACAGCAGCAGTGGCCAGGCAGGCACTTAAAACTCTAGGGAGGAGAAACTTCTCTCTGACCCCAGAAGCTGTGGTCCCAGCACTGTGAGGCCAATCCCCCCCCGCTTTTTTCTTTCTCTGT
This sequence comes from Catagonus wagneri, assembly GCA_004024745.2. Lineage (NCBI taxonomy): Eukaryota > Metazoa > Chordata > Mammalia > Artiodactyla > Tayassuidae > Catagonus > Catagonus wagneri. The sequence continues at coordinate 3,009,862 of PVHT021183648.1, forward strand.
TGTCTTGATGCTTGGCCCAAACACACCAGTGTGAAATGCCCCGCGGAGTGGAGAAACTAAAGCCTGGATATTTTAGCCAGAGGATTGGGAAAGGAAGCCCCAGAGAACCAGCAAGTGTCAGGAGATTGCAGAAAAGGAGGGAGTGGTCCCACAGCGCTCTGTGTAAGCTCCTGGGCTCACCTCCGAGCTGCACAGGCATGATTCTGACCCTAAACACCTTACTGAAGCCCTGTGAACGGAGCTACTGTGAGTTCACAGGATGGCCCACTGTCCGGGTCCGCCTGGCCACTGGGTGGCACACAGGCAGGGCTGATCCAAGTAGCATCACAAATGGAAAAGGAAGCCGACGCTGGGACCACAGTGAGAGAAGGCAGATTGCTGCCTGAACCTAACCGGGTGTATTGCTTGCTAAAACAAAGATATTCTCTTTAGGGTTTCCGTAAGGCCCAGAGTCTCAAAACAATATTCAGAAATCCAGGATACAATCTAAAATTACTCAGCATACAAAGAGCTCTCCAGGAAAAGACAACCAAATCCAAGATGACAGAAGTGTTGGAATGCAAATCAAGGACTTCAAAGCAGTTAGTATAACTATACTGGAGGAAGAAAAGCAGAACACTTTTCTTTTTTGGCCGCCCCACGGCATATGGAGCACCCAGGCTGGGATTAGATCTGAGCCGCAGTCAGCAACACGGGATCCTTAATCCACTGCTGGCCTAGGGATTGAACCTGCATCCAAGCGCTCCCAAGACATGGCCAATCCTGTTGTACCACAGTGGGAACTCCAAGGAAGAGCAACAGAAATGGTGAATACAGATTGTTTTTCTCTTAAGTTCTTTATAATGTTTATTACAGTTGAAAAACTATGAAGCTGTCTGATGGGGTTTTCAGTCTCGCAAGTATAACACATATGCCGATTACAACACAAAGGAGTGAAAGTAAAGGGACCTGGGTGATGTCAAGTTTCCTCATTTAGAAGGAAGTGGTGAGAGGCAAGTGGACTGTGAACATACATATTTTATAATCCCTAGAGCAGGGGTTAGCACACTATAGTCCAAAGGCCAAATCCAGCCCACTACTTGTTTTTGTAAATAAAATTTTATTGGAACGTAATTACTCTTCATTCATTTAGAAATGGTCTGTGGCTGTCCTAGTATCATGGTGTCAGAACTGTGTGATAGAGTTCCCTTTGTGGCTCAACAGGTTAAGAACTCGACTAGTATCCATAAGGATGCAGGTTCAATCACTGGCCTCCCTCAGTGGGTTGGGGATCTGGCGTTGCCAAAAGCTGTGGTGTAGGCTGGCAGCTGCAGCTCCAATTCAGTCCCTAGCCCGGAAACTTTAATATGCCGCAGGTGCGGCCCTAAAAAGAAAAAAGAATTGTGTGATGCAACAGACATTGTGTGGCTTGCAAAGCCCAACATACATACCCGCCAGAAAAAGCTTCTAGAGAAACCACTTAAAAATTAGCAAAAAAAAAAAAGCCCTAGGAGTTCCTGTCGTGGTACAGGAGAAACAAATCTGATTAGGAACCATGAGGTTGCAGGTTTGATCCTTGGCCTTGCTCACTGGGTTAAGGATCTGGTGTTGCCATGAGCTGTGGTGTAGGCTGCAGACATGGCTCGGATCTGATGTTGCTGTGGCTGTGGTGTAGACTGGCAGCTGTAGCTCCTATTCGACCCCTAACCTGGGAACCTCCATATGCCATGGGTGCGGCCCTAAAAAGCAAAAAAAAAGGAAAAAAATCCCTAAAATGGAATACTAAGTAATATCCAAATAAACCAAAAGAGCGCTGGAATGTGGACATGGTCGAATTATGAACAGAGGCCTGGACAAAAACAAATAATAAATTGATAGAAATTGGAGTTCCGGTTGTGGCGCAGTGGTTAACAAAACCGACTAGGAACCATGAGGTTGTGGGTTCGATCCCTGGCCTTGCTCAGTAGGTTAAGGATCCAGCATTGCCATGAGCTGTGGTGTGGGTCACAGACGCAGCTCAGATCCCGCGTTGCTGTGGCTGTGGTGTAGGCCAGCAGCTACAGCTCCTGATTAGACCCCTAGCCTGGGAACCTCCACATGCCACAGGTGCAGCCCTAAAATGACAAAAAGACAAAAAAAAAATCGATAGAAATAATCCAACCATAATAATTATGTTAAAAATAAATACCCTAAGTACCAATTAAAAGTCAGAAATCAGGAGTTCCCACTGTGGCACAATGGGATTGGCAGCATCTTGGGAGCAATGGACGTGGGTTTGATCCTCAGCACGGCGGGTTAAGGATCGGGCATCGCTGCAACTGTGGCTTAGGTCGAGACTACGGCTCAGATATGAACCCTGGCCCAGGAACTCCATATGCCAAGGGGCGGCCAAAAGAAAATAAAGAAAATGTCAGAAATTATCAAAATGGATTTAAAATAAAGATACAAACTGTATGTTGCATTCAAAGAAACCTTTTTTAAAGTGTGACATGAGCAGGTTAAGTGGGTTAAAAGTAAAACGATGGGAAAGGATGTGCCACGCAGATACAATCAAAAGAAAGCTGGAGTGGCTATAATAATATCAGACAAAGTAACTTCAGCCCAAAGGAAATTACCAGGGATAGAGAAGGACATTGAATAACAATGGTGAAAACTTCAGTTTTCAAAAAAAAACGTAATTCTAAATGTCTCTGCATCTAACTACAAAGCTTCAAAATACATAAAGCAAAAACCTGATAGATATCAAGGAGAAAATGAGAAAATCCATAACAATAGTAAAAAAATGTCAAAATTGCTCTCCTAGTAATCAACAAAACAGTAAGCAAAATCAGCAAATATGTAGAAGTATATAGAACTGAATGATGCCATCAACCAACAGGAACTAACTGATATTTATAGAAAACTCTCCCAACACAGCAGAACACACTTTTTTTCCCCCCAAGTGCACGTTGAACATGTACTGAGGTAGGTTATACCCTGGGTCATGAAACAAGTCTCAAAAAATTTAAAAGAGTTACAGTCATACAAAATATATATCTGACCATAATGGACTTAAAATTAGACTTCAATAACAGAAAGGTAACAGGGAAATTGGCAAATACTTGCCAAATGCAAAAAAAAGACACACTTCTAAACCCAGGGATTAAAGAGGTGATCTCAAGAGAAATTAGAAAATATTGTGAACTTAACAAGAAGGAAAATACACAATAGCAAAATACATGAGATGCAACTAAAGCAGTGATTATAGGAAAAATTACGTCATAAAAATACTTCTGTTAGTAAAGAGGGTCTGAAGTCAACAAACTGCACATCTACCTTGGGCAGGTACATGAAGAGCAAAAAGAAGTAGAAAGTAACCAGAAGGGAAACACAAGAGCAGAAAATAATGAAATTGAAAACAGAAGAAAAATCAGTGAAATCAAAAATTGATTCTTTGAGGAGTTCCCTTTGTGTCCCAGTGGAAATGAATCCGACTAGGAACCATGAGGTTGCAGGTTCAGTCCCTGGCCTCGCTCAGTGGGTTAAGGATCTGGCGTTCCCATGAGCTGTATCTTTGGTCGCAGATGTGGCTCAGATCCTGCGTTGCTGTGGCTGTGGGTTAAGCCTGCAGCTGCAACTCTGGACCCCTAGCCTGGGAACCTCCATATGCCACAGTTGTGACCCTAAAAAGCAAAAATAAATAAAAATAGAATTGATTCTTTAAAATGATCAATAAAATTGATGAACCTCTAGCCACACCGACCAAAAAGAAAAAAGAGAAAGAAAACAGAGTAGATACAAATAAACAATATCAGGTATAAGCAGTTCCGGCTGTGGTGCAATGGGATCAGCAGCATCTCTGCAGCGCCAGGACCCACTTTGATCCCCAGCCCCGCACAGCAGATTAAAGGATCCAGCATTGCTGCAGCCCTGGCATAGGTCGCGACTGTGCTCAGATCTGATCCCTGGTGAGGAAACTCCATCTGCTGCTGGGCAGCCAAAAAAGAAAACAACAACAACAAAAAACAATATCAGGGAAAAAAGAAAATATCATGGCACACCCCTCAGACATTAAAAGATTAGGAAGGGAATACTGCAAACGATTCTACACAAAAATTCAACAACTTAGATGAAATGGATCAACACTGAAAGCCATGAGCTATATCAAAAACCAAGAAGAGAGATGTAAATATAAATGCACAACTATAATATTTTCAGAAGACAGCAGAAGAAAATCTTAGTTACCAGGAGTTAAGCCAAGTGCTCTTAGATGTGACACCAAAAATATGATCTATAAAAGAAAAAAGTGAGAAATTGGATTTCATCAAAATTCAGAACTTTTGCTTTGAAAAAGCCAACATCAAGAGGAGGAAAAGACAAACTACAGAGTGGGAGAAAATATTTGCAAATCTCTATCTGACAAAGGACTTCTAACCAGACTATATAAAGAGCTCTTAACAGTAAGAAAATAAACAAACCAATTTTGAAAAAGGGCTGAAAGACTTAAGACACTTCCTCAAAAAAGGCTATAACGATGAAAAATAAGCACATGAGAGGATATCCCACATCATAAATCATCAGGGAAATACAAATTAAAACCACAGATGGGATGGACTGGGAGTTTGGGGTTAGTAGATGCAAACTATTGCATTTGGAGTGGATAAGCAATGAGATCCTGCTGTACCGCACAGGGAACTATATCTAGTCACTTGTGATGGGACATGATGGAGGATAATGTGAGAAAAAGAATGTATATATATAACAGGTTCACTTATACAGCAGAAATTGACAGGACATTGTAAATCAACTGTAACAGAAAAAATAAAATACTTAAAAAAGTAAAACCACGGTAAGATATCTATGAGTACCTCACTGTGAATAAAAGAACACCCACACACCTAATAGAGCAGGTAAAATAAAATAAAAACTCACAATAACAACGGCTGACAAGGATACAAAGCAACTGGAACTCTGCACTGCTGGTAGGAATGCAAAATGGTACAGCCACCCTGGGAAACTGGCTTTTTCTCACCCAAGTTAAACATGCACTTAACATACGACTCAGCAATTCCATGCGATTTCACTCCTAAAGACATTAAAACATGTTCACGCATGTACATGAATATTGTAGCAGTTCTCTTCATAATTGCCCCAAACTGGAAACAGCTGGAATGTTCTCTGACAGATGAATGGATAAACTATAAACACGCAGAATAGTACTCAGCAATTGAAAGGGGTAAATTATTAATATACCGAATGTGAGTGCATCTGAAAGGCATTATGCTGAGTGTAAGAGCCACTCTCGAAAGGTGACATTCCACAGGCAATACCTTTATTTTGGTTTGGTACAGAGCGAGTTGCATGAATTTTTCATTTCCTAGTGCATGTAAAAGTTATGTTTAAACTATACTGCAGTCTATTATATGTGTACTTGCATTATGCCTAAAATTACATTAATTTAAACACTTCATTGCTAAAAAATGCTAACCATCATCTGAGCCTTCAGCAAGCCATAATCTTTTTGCAATCGTAACATCAAAGGTCACTGATCACAGATCACCATCACAAATGTAATAATAACGAGAAAGTTGGAATACCACCAGAATTATCTAAATGTGACACAGCGAGGTGCAGTGAGAAATGCCGCTGGAAAAATAGCACTGATGGACTTGCTTGATGCTGGGTTTGCACAAACATTCTGCTTGTTAAAAATGCAGTGTCTGTGAAGTGCAATAAACTGGAGTGCAATAAAATGAGAGCCGCCTGTATATGATTTCATTGTTTGGCATTCTGGAAATGGCACAGCTATAGCAGTGGAGAACGAATCCGGTCAGGACTGCAGGAAAGGGTGGCTACAAAGGAGCAGCAGGAGGGGGTTGGGGTGATGGAACAGTTTTGATCCTGACTGTGGTGGTACCTACACAAATCTGTATGTGGATTTTTGTTTTTGTTTTGGTTTTTTAGGGCTGCACTCACAGCACATGGAGGTTCCCAGGCTGGGGGTCGAATCAGAGCTGAAGCCACAGCTGCAGCAACACCAGATCTGAGCCTCATCTGCAACCTGCTCCACAGCTCATGGCAACTCCAGATCCTTAACCCACTGAGTGAGGCCAGGGATCGAACCTGCATCTTCATGGATACTAGTCGGGTTTGTTAACTGCTGAGCCACGACAGGAACTCCAATTTTATTGTATGTTAAAAAAAAAAAATAGGAATTTCCCATGTGGCGCAGTGGGTTAAAAGGATCCAGTGTTGTCACAGCTCTCGTGCAGGTTAAGGTTACGTTGTTTAGCTCCCTGACCTGGAAACTTCCACATGCTATGGATGTGAGAAAAAAAAAAATCCCACAAAAAATACAAGGAAAAACACACTGGGCTACTGGCATCCATCGTTTTAACCATTATGCTGTTTTTTGTTTTTTTTTGTCTTTTCCAGGGCCGAGCCCGCAGCATATGGAGGTTCCCAGGCTAGGGACTGAATCAGAGCTACAGCTGTCGGCCTACACCACAGCCACAGCACTGCGGGATCTGAGCCATGTCTGTGACCTACACCACAGATCACGGCAACGCCGGATCCTTAACCCACTGAGCGAGGCCAGGGATCGAACCCACAACTTCATGGTTCCTAGTTGGGTTCATTAACCCCTGAGCCATGACGGAAACTTCAACCATTACACTATTACCTGAGTAAATTTTAATATAAATTTGAAATTTTTAAAAATAATCAAGGAACTGTGTATTTTTGGACCCCTGTGGTGAATCATGCTGTACAGCATGTTAGTATCATTTGTGTCATCCAGATTTTGAGTCCTGGCTCTTGCAGTGCTGCTAGATACCTTCGTGGTGTTCAACAAGTCACCTGTTGCTTAAGCAGTGAAATGAGAGCAGGGCTTTGGATGGTGTCCGTAAGTGTAGCTAAGCTGCACTGGAAAACTTTTCAACCTCGATTCTGCCTTAGTGGGTCTGGGGTGGTGATTCTGATCTGCTGCCACTTTGGGGAACGTCCAGAATTGTTTGTTTTTTTTTGACTTAATGAATTTTATTACAATTATAGGTGTACAAAAATCATCACAAGTCAATTTGATAGCATTTGCGTCCCAAACCTTCAGTGCATCCCCCCACCCCCCCAGGTTATCTTGTTTGAAAAACCAAAGGTTTTCCAAAGTCTATGCGTCATTGTCTGTTCTGCAAAGAAGTTCATTGTGTCTTTTTAGTTTCCACATGTGAGCGGTGGCATTGGATGTTGGTGTCTAGTTGTCTGACTGGTTCCACTTTGCATGACAATTTCTAGGTCCATCCATGTTGCTATAAATGTTGGTAATTTGTTCCTTTTAATGGCTGAGTAATATTCCACTGTGTGTATGTACCATAGCTTCCCTATCCATTCCTGTGTCAATGGGCATTTAGGTTGTTTCCATGACCTGGTTATTGTATAGAGTGCTGCAATGAACACTGGAGTACATGTGTCTTTTCGAGTCATGGTTTCCTCTGGATAGATGCCCAGGAGTGGGATTGCTGGATCAA
>PVHT021183648.1:3018342-3036777 GCA_004024745.2 Catagonus wagneri
TGTCTGCCTAGATCCTCTGCCCATTTTTTGATGGGGTTGTTTGTTTCTTTGGTATTGAGCTGTAGGAGGTGTTTGTAAATTTTGGAGATTAATCCCTTGTCAGTTGATTCATTTGCAAATATTTTCTCCCATTCTGTGGAATGTCTTTTCATTTTGTTTAGGGTTTCCTTTGCTCTGCAGAAACTCTTGAGTTTAATTAAGTCCCATTTGTTTATTTTTCTTTTTATTGTCCTTACTCTGACAGAAGGATCTGAGAAGACGTTGCTGTCATTTATGTCAGAGAGTGTTTGGCCTATGTTTTCCTCTAAGAGTTTTATAGTATCTGGTCTTATATCTAGATCTTTAATCCATTTTGAGTTTATTTTTGTGCATGGTGTTAGGAAGTGTTCTAGTTTCATTTTTTTACACATGGCTGTCCAGTTTTCCCAGCACCACTTATTGAAGAGGCTGTCTTTTCTGCAAAGTATATTCTTGCCTCCTTTGTCATAGATTAGTTGACTGTAGATGCATGGGTTTAATTCTGGGCTTTCGATCCTGTTCCATTGATCTATATTTCTGTCTTTGTGCCAGTACCATAAGGTTATATAACATGCAGACCACAAATATTAGGGAAAGTTTATCGTTATCTATAATTGAAATGTTTATATACCTAAAAAACCCAAGAGAATCACCAAAAAATGATTACAACTTACAATCAAGTTCAGTAAGGTGATCAGACAGAAGCCACATATTAAAATTCAATAGCTTTTCTTTTTCTTTTTTTGTCTTTTTGCCTTTTTTGTCTTTTTGCCTTTTTTTGTCTTTTTGCCTTTTTTTTGTCTTTTTGCGGCATATGGAGGTTCCCAGACTAGGGGTCTAATCAGAGCTGTAGCTGCTGGCCCAGACCACAGCCACAGCAACGCGGGATCCGAGCCGTGTCTGCAACCTACACCACAGCTCACAGCAACGCTGGATCCTTAGCCCACTGAGCAAGGCCAGGGATCGAACCCACAACCTCATGGTTCCTAGTCGGATTCATTAACCACTGCGCCACGATGGGAACTCCCCTTTTTTAATTTTTTAATATTTATTTATTTATTTTGTCTTTTGTCATTTTAGGGCCACACCCGTGGCATGTGGAGGTTCCCAGGCTAGGGGTCTAATCGGAGTCATAGCTGCCAGCCTACACCACAGCCACAGCAACATGGGATCCGAGCCGTGTCTGTGACCTACACCACAGCTCACAGCAACACTGGATCGTTAACCCACTGAGTGAGGCCAGGGATCTAACCTGCAACCAACCTCACGGTTCCTAGTCGGATTCGTTAACCGCTGTTGCCAGGATGGGAACTCCCTTTTTTAATTTTTTATTTATTTATTTTTTGATAGCAGCACCTGCAGCATATGCAAGTTCCCAGGCTCGGGATCGAATTGGAGCTGCAGCTGCGGACCTACACCACAGCCACAGCAATACAGGGTCCGAACCGCATCTGTGACCTACACAGCTCATGGTAACACCGGATCCTTAACCCACTGAGCAAGGCCAGGGATCAGACCTGCGTCTTCATGGGTGCTAGTCGGATTTGTTACTACTGAGCTACAAAAGGAATTCCAACCCTAGAGATACACTTTAAGGCCAGACGCGGAGGCTGGAAGAGCTCAGAGCCGTCAACACTCTGCACAGGGGGGCTTCAGGCCCACCTTCTACCTCAGCTCTGCTGGCCTCTGCATCCCCGCTCCCCAGATACCCTTCCCTCAGGCCACCATGCCAGCTCCATGCCTCCCGCAGGCTCTCCCCGGGGCTGGAGGCTGCCTGGGAGGCTCCTTCCCAGAAGCAGACACGCCAGGTCTCTGCCTTCTTCTGTTATTTCTCCCGTCTGAGCGCCTGCTAAGCTAACTGCCCTGACTTCATCTCTCCCTCCTAGTGCAGCCTCACTGGCTCCCACGTCTTCTGCCTGAGACCCTGCTGATGTCTGAGTGGGGGGTGAACGCCACGTTTACTTATCCCCCCGACCACTGCAGTGGCCTAGGGGAAGGAGTCCTTGACCCTACCTGCTCCCTCGGCCCTTGGAGTGACCCATTCCCAGGACACAGGGCATGGAGGCAGGACAGGTGTGTGAGTGAAGTAGACTTGAAACAGGGAAACCGGACACTGGGTTCTGGGACTCCCTGGTTCTCTGGGTAACCTGTTTATACAACCTGGGTGTTGAGCAGAGAAAGGCGGGGTTGGGTAAAGGGCTAGGACTTGGGGCCCTGGGTTACCATGGGGCGGGCTGGGGTGGGGCGGATCTCCCAAACTGCAAGCAGAGCTGGGTCAGAGTGGCCCCAAACATTTCTGTTTCTACCTGTTGGCCTGTGAAGCTGAGGCATGAAGGTGAAAGGCAACAGTTGGTGGCTGGGAGAACAGAGGGCCTGGGGCTGATGCAAGGCCAATAGAATGATTTTCACACCTCATCTGGAAGAATTTTATTTGCTTTTATTATTTTAGTGCTGCACCCTCGGCATCCCAGGCTAGAGGTCCAATAGGAGCTAGAGCTGCCGGCCTTCGCCACAGCCACAGCAATGCGGGATCCAAGCTGCATCTGCGACCTACACTACAGCTCACGGCAACGCTGGATCCTTAACCCACGGAGCAAGGCCAGGGATTGAATCTGCAACCTCATGGTTCCTAGTCGGATGTGTTTCCACTTCACCACAATGGGAACTCTCTGGAAGTATTCTTGGAGTCCTGAGTATGGAAGCGGGCCTGAGGACCCCCAGGGAGCAAGCAATGGAGGTGCAGGATGGGGCAGGGGGTGAAACCAGGCATCTGAATCCCACACACGGGGTCAAATGCTCCCTCTGTACTAACTCAACTCGCTCGTGTAATTCTGAGGTGTAAATTCATATTCCTACAGCCACCAGCACCTAGAAAAAGGCCCATTTTACAAAACTGACTTTGAGAGTTTAAGAATCTTCCCCAAGGTCAGAGGTAAGCGGTGGGGCCCAGGCTTGCTCACGCTTGTCTGTTCATAATTTCACTCCCCTCTCAGTCTCCCACCAAATTCAGCCTCTCCCAACCCAGAATTTTCTGGGGTGGGGGAAATAGTCTAAGTGAGTCTGGCCATGTCCTCTGGGCACCTGTTAGGTGGAAAGCTGGCCGTTGTGAACGAGGCTGGGCCAGTTGGGTGAGCAGACGAGAAGTAAACAACATTCTTACCGAGAGCGTGTCCCTGCTCCCTGGTCCTCACCCCTCGTGACAGCCAGGTAGGGAAAGCGCCAGCGGCCTGGTTCTATCACCTCACTCAACTCTGCTAACAGCTACCTTTCCACCGCCAAAGATGGTATCCTTGCCCGTAGAGTGTAGAGTAAGTGCTGCGTTGCCGGGTGGTCCTCACCCGGGAGCGGGCGGCAGCGGTGAAAACTGATTGGTTCATGTGTCTGAAAGCGGGGACCCAAATGGGAAAGCTTGTGAAACACTAGGTGACTCACCTAGATTGAAATCACGGCAGCCTTTGCCCTGTTCCAGCCATCACTCAACTAGAATCCAGGTTGAGAGGGTAGCCTTGACCTATAGCCCGATTTTGGAGTTAGAAGTGACCTCCATAGCGTGGAGGTCCAGGGAAGTGAGTGACCTGCCCGGGACCCCACGGCTGGGTTGGCGGCAGAGCTGGACAGAGCAGCCTGGCGAGCTTTCACCTGCCCCCTTCCCCGGGAGCCTGATGACAGCTCCTCCTGCCGCAGGGGAAGGCAGTGTGGGACTTCTGGGACTCCTGGATTCTTTCAGCCACTGGATTGGTCCCTCGACGCTGGCCCTGCATCTCCAGCAGCCTGTTAAACCAGACTGAGTACCCGCCCTAGACTAGGACATCAGCGCCTACGTGTCAAGCTCACCTCGGTCTCCGCTGACTGGACACATCCTCTTGAATCTACTTATGAATCAATGACGTGGGGAACATCCCCTTCCGCTGAGAGGACCCAGGGCCTCAGGTGGGTTGTTTTTGCCTCTGATTTACCAGTGATGAGGACTGAGGATGTTCATGAAGCGGAAACCGCCCTCAGACTCTCCCAGGCCCTTGCCATCGCTGATGAGTTTCCGAGAGGAACGGGGCGACCCACTTGGCTGAGCCGGGGCAAGCAAGAGCGAAGGTCTTGAGAAATTTGAGCACCTCCGGCCCTTTCAGAGCTGCTCAGGTTCCAGGCTAGTTTTCTTCTCCAGTCTCCTTCCCTGGGCTCGAATTCTTATCAACCGGGCCTGGTGGGTTTGAAGAACGCTGCTGAGCCGTGTTCCTCCCCCTCGAAGACCTGAGTGTGATTATGTTGGCTCCTTCCTGCTCTGCACTCCCGTGTTCCCGCCCACAGCCCAGGCGAGAAACAGTGCTCAAGGGACTAGGGGGAGAAAACCTCAGGCACCAGGGAGGCAGGCCCTGCATTCCTGACAAGTGAAGGGTCCGCTCCTGGTGAAAGCGAGGGAGGGAGCCGGCAGGTCAGCTGCTGCTGTGGTCACCCCGAGCCTGGCCCGGCCCAGCCGCGTTCCGTGGTGGCTTCTCACCCGCCAGAGCTCTGACAGCCCAACTGTTGTTACTCGTGAGGTGCTGGGCTGGAACCCAAGTTAAGAGAGCCACATACAGAGACAGAGGGAAGGTAAGAAGGTGGCGAGAAGGATGCAGGAGCGTTGAAATCAAACAGGGAAAAGATCAAAAGCAAAGCCAGGACCTTACTTGGTCTTTTTTCCATTCTCCTTTATTCCATAAACACCTAGTTAGTTACAACTTGCACAAATCAAAAAAATAAAGGCAGAGAAGGGTGTGGGGCAGATCTTTGTGATGTGCAGAGGGTGGGAAGGGAGGAAGGGGTGGGAACTGTCCTCTCCTTCCACATGCAGCCCTGGATGTGGGCAAAGGCCCCTGCAGCGGGGAATCTGAGGGGGAGGTGGGCAAAGATCCAGGGTCGCTGGGGGGTGGAGGAAGCCCCTAAACCCAGAGCTCGCCCCCAAAGCCCCTTCGATGCACGGCAGGGGTGGAGCAGGGAAGGTGAGGAGGTTCAGAGATGGAGCAGCAGAGTGAAAAAAATCAAGTTAGCGGATACAGGAATGGGGTGGTTATGGCAAGGAGATTAATGAAGGAAAAAGTGGGAGAGGGGCAGTGAGGTTCTCCCTGAGACCCCCAGGGAGAGGTGGGGGCCAGCTTGCCTGTTAATTTAATATTAAATTGGGAGTGGGAGCTGAAGAGGAAAAGTTATTTCAGGGGACGACTTCTCGGCCTCTCCGCCTGTCCCTGGAGGGAAAGAGAAGAGCACAGGTCAGAAGGAAGAAAACGTAAAAGCCAGAAGCTCGGTCTAACCCGCTCTCCCGGCGGGAGGACCGTTCTCTTTCTGTACCAGTTAAAGCTTCTACCACCAAAGGCAGTGTTTGCAGGGCACCCGGACTGCTCCTGCCTCAGGGCTAAGGGGTTGCACAGACACTCCCGGCGCCCCTCCCGTGCTTGACGCCTTCTGCCCGCTCCCACCCCCACTGGTACTTACAAGAGAGGCCCAGGGCGCGGGGCCCTCACCAGTCATAGCGGCGGGGCTGTCGGGATGGGGAGTCCTCAGGGCCCTGTATAGCCAGGCGGGGAGGCCCCTCAGCCCTTCGTCCCCCACCCCCTGAAGCCTCATGCCGGCGAAATTCCAGAGGGCGCTGCTGCCGGAATCGGGAGGTCTCCCTCCGCCACTCATCATCAAAGGCGGCAGCCTCACCTGAAGAGGACAGAGACCAGTCACGTCTGTAGCACAGGCTCTACGGCCGAAAACCAGAGTGAAGGCTCAACGTGCCTCTGTGTGTCGGGGGTGCTGGTAAGGGAGGGGAGCAACAGCTTAGCAATTTTGGATTCAGGAGTTCCTGTCACGGCACAGCGGAAACAAATCTGACTAGGAACCATGGGGTTGCGGGTTTGATCCTTTGCCTCGCTCAGTGGGTTAAGGATCTGGTGTTATCTTGAGCTGCGGGGTAGGTCTCAGATGCGGCTCGGATCCTGCGTTGCTGTGGCTGTGGCGTAGGTCAGCAGCTGTAGCTCTGATTCGACCCCTAGCCTGGGAACCTCCATATGCTGCAGGTTCAGCCCTAAAAAGTCAAAAAAAAAAAAAAAAAATTGGATTCAAACTGGACGCCACTAGAAGGAAATCTAAGGAATGGGATAATTAGTTTGAGAGCATAGGCCCATGAACACAGTAAGTTTTCTTTTTTGTCTTTTTATGGCCACACCTGCGGCACATGGAAGTTCCCAGGCTAAGGGTCCAATCTGAGTGGCAGGTGCCGACCTACGCCATAGCTCATGGCAGCGCCGAATCCTTAACCCACTAAGCGGGGCCAGGGATCGAACCCGCATCCTCATGGATACTAGTTGGGTTCTTAACCCACTGAGCCACAAGGAACTCCTAAGTTTTCAATATTTGACTTAGGTGACAGTCTGCCCTCCTTGGTGAGGACGTCAGCGGCACCTAGCTCCTCCCTAAGCTGACAAAAAAAGCTCTAAGTAAGATAAGAACATGGGGCTCAGCCGTAACCTTGCCCAAGAAATATCTGTGGAGGTGGGACGAGAAAGCTGCTCTTCTCTAGTGCAGGGAGCAGGGACTGGGACTGGAGGCTGGGTGCGGGAGGTCTGGGAGAGGGAGGGCTCACTCTCATCCAGGTTGATGTAGTCCTGCCGCTCCTCCTGGTCCCCTGTGCGGTGGTTTCGGGAGCGCTGCAGGATGTGAGCCCGGTCTCGGATGTGATGCCCGATGGACATCTGCTCCAGCCCGCTGTCCGAGTCCCGGACGGTCCTCCGAGTCTCCCGGATCTGGAGTGAGGCGCAGCATGGAACACTCGGGGGCTGGCTCCACAGCCTGGCTACGCCAGCCCAGCCAGACCCACGCCAGCCCAGACAGACTGCCCGATCCCCAAGCCTGAAAAACGCGGCCAGGTTTTCCATGGGTGCGATTTAATCCCGCCTCCTCTGGGTGGGAGGTGCCCTCCAACTCACCCCGCCTGGGGCCGAGCGCATCTCTGACGTCTCCTGGTAGACCTTGGGGGCACCGTCGCCCGTGTTGGAGTAGGAGATGACAGTGGAGGATGAGAAGGTCTGGCAATTACCTCCAGCTGTCATGTGCTCCTGCGGGCGGAAGGGAACAGCAGGCAGGAGTGGGGAGGGGTTCGCCCCTGGAGAAGAGACCCCTCCCTTCGACGGCCTGTTCCTGCCCGAATCTTTCTCACAAAACGCGAAAACTGAGAAATCATCAGCACCCATCATAACCCCCAAATCCTTCTGAGCCCAGCAATAAACCACGAGGACCCTAAGAGACGAGGCCTCATCGCACACCTCATTAGGTGCGCTGCTGCCCAGTCACCTTATCCAGCTCGCTTGCTTCACAAGCACCTCCCTACTCCTGCCTCCTGGGATTCGAGGGGTCACCTGCCAGGAGGACTGGGAACGGGACCGGGCATGAGGATGGGGTAAGATTCTCACCATGTTCCCAATCATGTCATTCATCATCCCAAACATGTCCACGAAGCCGCCCGACTGGAGCAAAGAGATGGAAAACAGTCAGGAAGCAGGGCTGCACCCAGAGGTGCTCACGGGCTACATGGCTACCCGTCCCCTCCCCCCTTCCATCACATCCAGCAGCTACTCTACCTCATTCCTAGTGAACGAGATGAGGACACGGTGCCTCTCTCCATGCTTCTCTTCCTGTACACTGCCGCCCTCCTCCCTCTCTGTGGCTGCTCTGATCCCATTTCCCTTCCCCCGGTGGCCCTATTTCCTCCTACCTTTAGGGAGCAAGCCAGAGTTATTGGATTCTAACCTATAAAGGGGTTGGTCAGGAAACTGTAGAAATATCTTCTAAAAAACATCTCTAGCTGGCCCTCTTTTTTTGTTTTTTTGCTTTTTATGGCCGCATCTGCAGCATATGGAGGTTCCCAGGCTAGGGGTCTAATCGGAGCTACAGCTGCCAGCCTGTGCCACAGCAGTATGGGATCTGAGCCACATCTGCGACCTATACTATAGCTCATGGCTGGATCCTTAACCCACTGAGCAAGGCCAGGGATCGAACCCACAACCTTATGGTTCCTACTCAGATTCGTTTCCACTGAGCCAGGAGGGGAACTCCATCTAGTTGGCCCTTCTACAGCATCTCTCTCCTCAAAAGAACCACACCTTTTTTGTTTGTTTTGTTTTTTGGCCTCACCCACAACATGCAGAAGTTCCCAGGCCAGGGATCGAACCCTGCCCACAGCAGCAACCCTGCCTACGGCAGTGACAATGCTGGATCCTTAACCCACTGAGCCACCAGGGAACTCCTCAAAAGAACACACTCTGCCAGGCAATCACATCTTCCTAGTGGGTACAGCGTTGAGTACAGGAGCCAGTGAGTTAGCATCTTGAACTCACAGGACTCATAGCACACAACTGGCCCAGGGCTCCATGAACACTGTGGGAGGTTTCTAGGGTTACTACCACAACGCTGTTCCAGAGGCACATCTGGAAATAATGCCTAAGAGTACAGAGCACGTATGAGAAGGATACAAGAAGATGAGGACTCACCATTCCCAGCATCCCAAAGGGGGAGACGGCCCCAGCCTACGGGAACACGTAAGGAACAAGAATGAGACCACTTCCTGGCTCATTACTATCCCAAACCAAGCCCTCAACAGGGGATCACAAAACCTGTTTTCCAGACCCCTTCACCCACTTGCTAAGCCAGCCATCGTGCAAAAAAAATTCAGCACTTTAACATAACCACCCTCCCGCCTTTCTTCTGGTCTTAGGTCTGTTGCAGCACCATTTACCTGCATCCGGCGGCTGGCGGGCCTGGTCCCTGGCATACTGCCATCTGTGATGCTGAGGAAGGGGCTGTATCCAAAGCCACCCGACAACATCCGGTTCATGTGCTGACGGTGAATGGCAAAAGGGTCCCTGCACACGGAGTATTCGGTGTGGACTTAGGCCAGCCAACACCTTCCCGCCCCCGCAAAGAAAACAGCCATAGGGAACCAGTAGCACAGACTTCCCTTCTAAGTCTGAGATGGGGCTGAGTAGCAACTGGAGGCCAGATGTCCATCTGAACTACTCAGAGACCTGAGGTGGCGCGGCTGCGGGCGCTATCGCACGAGGGGGTGGGGATACTCACATTAGGAACATGGGGTCCTCAGGCTCCACGTCCCTCATGAAACGGAACATCCTGATTTTAGCTCCAGGGGGCTCCAAGCTGTGAAGATGTGGAGGCTGATTTTGGAGGCGGCCAGGCTTTTTGCACATCCGCTCAGGGCAGGGACTCTCAGAGCACTATCCCTTCCAAATATTGTAACTGACCGCCCGCCGCCACCAACTCCAGTGCGAGCCTCTCTCCAGGTCTTCAACGTTACCGTCTAGGGAGAGAGGAGCTCTCCGAACCTCTCTCGGAAGAAGGACCATGGAAAAAATTTCCAAGCCTGTTTTCTTCCTCCCCCACTCATAGCCATCCTCTTCCCAAAACCCTCGCCTGAAGCACACTCCTCCTCCCCCGACGCCACCTTGCTGGAGGCGAATCCCAAGTGCAGGCCCAATAATGACCCCAACCACCCCGCCCCCTCCTCACACCCGGCCGCGGCCAGGCCTCCCCCGGACGGGCCTCACCGTCCCAGCCACGCCTGTCGGCGGCTTCCCCGGCCCCTGCCTCCCCGCCGGGCGAGTAGGAGAGACGGGACTGATCCGCTTCCCTCCCCGCATCCCAGGCTCCCGGACTCTCTGCAGCCCTGAGGGCCGTTCCCGCCCCGGACCGGCTGCGCGCTCCGCTCGCGCCTCACCGGTCCCCGATCCGGGCTCAGCGGCCCATCCGGCCGGTCTCGCCTCTCGGGGCGCGGCAGGATCGGGGCTTGCGGCCCGGGACGCGGGATTGGTCCAGACGTGAGTCCTCGGCGTCCGCGCCGCCTCCTCCCGCAGCTGCCGCCTCCTCGCCCCCCTTCGGCCCAAGGATCCCGAACACCGGCCAGGCCCGGAAGGAAGTGACGTCACGAAGGGACAGCCCACCCCCGGGCCGAGCCAGCGAAGCTCCGCCCACCAGCGGGCGTGGGCGCCGGCCAGGCAGGGTGCCAGGCGGTGGAGTCCTCCTGGGACGAGGGGAGGGGAGACCTCGTTAGTAACCTGGATTTGGGTCCTCTGGACTGGAGTGTGGAAGAGGAGCAGGGCAGTCATCCCCCGGAAGGGGAGGAAGAGGACCGGGGCAGATTCCCTGGGGGTAGGGCGGCTCTCCGACGAGGTGGGGGGGCGGATCCCTGGGGGAAGCAGTAAGCAGATTTCTACTGGGGAAGCGATCAACCCAAGAGGGAGGAAGGGCGGCAATTCTGCGGGGGAGGCGCTAGGGCCGGTCCCTTCGGGAGGAGGCGCGATCCAGGCAGGGGCGGGGTCCCCGGAGTGACGTAGGGGAGGAGGTGATGGTTCCGCCCAGGTCGTCTCCAGGCTTCGAGAACTCGGCTAAGGCAAAGAGAATCCAGTTCGGGGGGCTGGCCGCCAGATGGCGCTCTTCGGCCAGGCTGGAACTGCAGCCCCTTGGGAACCGGCATTTGAGACTCCCGGAGCCCACCTCGGTTACCCTGCTGTGAGGGGTCAGACTGGGGAGAGGCCCTAGTTCTGACATCTTTTCGTTTAATGCCACTCTCCCCTTTCTTTTCTCTGATTCCTGTGTCCTCAAGAGCTCCCAGTCCGCGCTGATCTTCTTTGCCTCTAGGCAGGTAGGTAGGTAGGTCAAGGGTCTAAGGTTTTGGAGAGGAGGTGGAGAGCTCCATTAACCCAGATCACCCAGGGGCGGGGTTGGAAGCAGGCCAGGAGACCTGACTCTGAGGCCAGAGACTGACACTTTGACACACTAAATGCCTTGCATAAAATCTGGCCCAGCTGGAGAGAAGGGCCCTCCCCCTGGGTGTCAGGGGATTTGGACTGTCCAGGGTGGACTTTAGACCAAGCTCATCCAAATTCCACCTCTTTTGGTTCTTTACACTGGATGCTGGCCCTTTTAGTGATTTGTGAGGCCTGATAGTGAGAAAGACTTGTTCCCAATCCCAACACTTGCTTGGGGAAGAAGGGGAAGGCCCCTGGTGACTCAGGAAGAGATAGTGGGAGTGGGGTTTCTCAGGTTTCTTTGCACTTGATCATTATTAAAGAGGAAAAAAAAGCAATACTGGAGACATAGGAGGAACAGAGACAGAGAAACTAGAAGCTGGCAAAGCCAAAGAAAAAAACGGAATAAAAGAAAATGTGTTTTCCGTTGATACTTCCGGGGAAGAGACTTAGCAGAATCTTTTATCTTCCAGATACCCCATCTGTGGACATTCTGCCATGCAGGTGCCCCTTTTCCTCTTGCCCCCAAACAAAAGCTGTTTGACATGTGATCAAAAGTTGTCCCAGTGAGAGTCCTGCAGCCCAGACTTAACTAAGTGTGGTCCTCACCTTCCAGCCTCTCCTATTTCATTTCATCATGTCCAGCCTTCAGCAAAGTTGGGTAAGAGATGTGGCTTAGTTTCTAGCCTCCTACTTTAGGCTTTTTCCATTACCTGGTATCCTCTACCTGCTGCCTTTAGGTGCCTAGAGCTCTTTCTCTTCTTCCTTCCCAAATGTAAGAATCTGGTATCAGTCATTTTTACCTTTGCATGATTTTATTTATTTTGTGGCTGCCCTGGGGCATATGGAGTTCCCAGGCCAGGGATCAGATCTGAGCCACAGATGTGATCTAAGCTGCAGCTGCTTAAACTACTGTGCTGGGCTGGGGATTGAACCTGTGTCCCAGCACTCCCAAGACACCCTCATTCCCATTGCGCCACAACAGGAACTCCACCTTTGCATGATTTTAAAGCAAGTACCTCTCTTAGGAGTATACAAATTACAAGTTTTCTTCTAATGATGAGACAAAGCACCAAACCTGGGCTCTGTCTCAAGTTAAAAAGAAATCCTTGAACAGGCTGAGATGGAGGACATACAAGAGCTCATTTTCAGAGTCCCCAGCAACACACTGTGTAGGAAGCCATCCACCCCAGGAACTGAAGGAATGAAATTTTACAAGTAACATTTCTGTCCCCCAAAGAGTTTCTATTTGTCTTTTTTCTCCATCGCCTGCCTCCCAACCCTTCCCTCCCTCCATTCCCTCCCTCCCTCCTTTCTACCTTTCTTTTCCTTTTTTTTTTTTTATTTTTAGGGCTGCACCGAAGCATATATAAGTTCCCAGGCTAGGGGTCCAATCAGAGCTATAGCTGCCAGCCTATGCCACGGCCACAGCAACACCAGATCCACCAGATCCAAGCTGCGTCTGTGAC
The DNA here is from genome assembly GCA_004024745.2 of Catagonus wagneri. NCBI lineage: Eukaryota > Metazoa > Chordata > Mammalia > Artiodactyla > Tayassuidae > Catagonus > Catagonus wagneri. The sequence goes on from PVHT021183648.1 coordinate 3,030,602, forward strand.
ATACACCACAGCTCACCACAATGCCAGATCCTTAACACACTAAGCGAAGCCAGGGATTGAACCGCATCTGCTGGAAGCTAGTTGGGTTCATTACTGCTGAGCCACAACGGGAACTCCCTCTTTCTACCTTTCTTATATCTCTGTCCAGTGAACTCTAATGAACAGAAATTCCTCAGTCACTGGAGTGTCCTGTAGATGATCAGATGTAGGAGGGAGGGAGGGTTCTGAACTCAAGGAGGATAATGATTGTTGGGAAGGAAGAGAAGCAGTGATTCCCATATTCGTGGCTCTATCTGATGGAGCCAAAGTCAGGAAGTCCTTGAGAGAGTAGAACTGGGTCAGAAAAGGGGCCCTTGTTCGATGTGAGGTTACGCATCGGGAGCAGTTCCAGGACAGTTGGCTGCTGGAGCAGAGTGAGGATGGGGTGATGATGTGGGAGTGGAGTTAGGGGAGACTAGATTCTAGCCTGAGCCAAAGTGAATAGCTGTGACCGAGTGTACATGTTTGTACATATGTGCCTGTGTGTTGGGGAAAGGAGGTAAACCCTGACAGCACTAAGTTGCCCAGGTAGACTAAGTTGTGTCAGAGACACTGGATCAGAGTGACATTGAAAAAGTGACTCAGGGAGTTCCCATTGTGGCTCAGTGGTAACAAACCCTACTAGGATCCATGAGGATGCAGGTTAGATCCCTGGCCTTGCTCAGTGGGTTAAGGATACAGTGTTGCCGTGAGCTGTGGTGTAGGTCACAGACAGACACAGCTCTGGTGTTTCTGTGGCTGTGGCGTAGGCCGGCAGCTGCAGCTCCGATTGGACCCCTAGCCTGGGAACTTCCACATGCCTCGGGTATGGCCCTAAAAAGCAAAAAAAGAAAGAAAAGAAAAGTGACTCGGGAACACTTTTTTTTAATCTAGCTTTCCAGTTTGTTTTTATATCCACATCCATTCAACAATTTTTTTTTTTGCTTTTTTTAGGGTGACTAGGGAAGACTTCACTGAAAAGGTGACACATAAGGAGAGACCTGAACCAGGTAAGGGATAGTTGGGGTAAGGGCATTCTGTGCAAAGGAACAAGCAAGTGTGAAGGCCCTGAGGCAGAAATAAGCTTAGTGTGTTCAAGGAACAGCAAAGAAGCCAATGTGCCTGGACCGATGTGAAGGAAGAGAGGAGCAGTAGAGAAAGACAAGGTCACAGAGCAAGAAGGAAGCCAGATCCTCTGAGATTTTGTAAGACCTACAAAAGGACCATTCTAGCTGTTGTATGGAGAACAGACCACCGCACGACCACAGTAGAAACAGAAAGACTATTAGTAGGCTGTTGCCATAATCCAGAAGAGACATGATGGTGGTTTGGAGTAGTTAGAAACAGTGGAGACAAAGAGAAGTTGTCAGATTCTTGTTCTGTTTTGAGGATGGAGCTAACCATTTTGCTGATGGTTGGATGCAGTATGAGGGAGAAAAGTCAAGAATGACTCCCGGGTTTTTTGACCTGGGCAGCTGGATGAGAAATAAAAGACCATTCTGCTTGCCACACTGTACTGAGTACACACAGGACTGGTCTGAGAACATATGAAAATTGAGTCTGGCTGGAAGGCCCTGACCATGGAGCTATAGAGGATGACAGAGTGGACAGTCCTACCTTTAGAAGCCAGCTACTCAAAGCAGGAGGAGGACAATAGGAATACTTGAGTTCTGGGCCTAGTTGGACCATAAGGTATTAGATGTTAGACCATCTTGGGAGGATGTGCTGATGTGAATGGTGAGCATTAGCAATGGAGTTTTAAGTCTTTTGGTTCCCAGGCTAGGGGTCCAGTCGGAGCACGGTGGGTTAAGAATCTGACTGCAACAGCTCAGGTCAATGCAGAGGTGCAGTGCCTGTGTGTTGGGGGAGGGAGGTAAACCTTGACAGCACTAAGTTGCCCGGTCTCAGAGGTACTGTTCTCACTCAGTCTCCCTAAATGACTCCATCACCCACCTCCATGGTTCAAGCCCCACTGCCCATGCGGACCTTAAACACAGATGACTCTCAAACCCTTATCTCTAGCGCTGGCTTCTCTCCTGAGCTCAAGTCATGACTCCAGTTCCCTTCTGCCTCTCTCCCTGGATCCTCCATGGTGCTTCAACCCCACGTTCCTATAACTCCCTCGTTTTTCCTACTTCTAAAGCTCCTGTCCTCCATCCGTTTGTTCATGCCACAGGGTTGGTTATCCGTCCAAGACAAAATAAGCAAAACAAGCTTCTAGCTGTCACTCCTGGTCCCATGTCCCCTAGCCTTTTCACTTCCTGTCCTCTGGGTCAGCCACATAGACTGTTTCACCTGTGAAAACGTGGAAATCTTGAGCAAACGTGTACCTGTGGTAAAGGAGATGACAGCAGTGGCTCAGGCAATCTGCCAATACGGCAGCCAGAGTTGCCCTTGACTTTCTCTGCACAGAATGCTGGAGGTGGAGATGGGAAACAAGGTAGAAAAAGAAGAGGTAGGTTCAGGCCAAGGTCTAAAGTGGTATTGTGGAGTTCCCGTCATGGCTCGGTGGTTAATGAATCTGACTAGGAACCATGAGGTTGCGGGTTTGATCCCTGGCCTTGCTCAGTGAGTTGAGGATCCGGCGTTGCCATGAGCTGTGGTGTAGGTCACAGACGCAGCTCAGATCCCATGTTGCTGTGGCTGTGGCGTAGGCTGGCAGCTACAACTCTGATTAGATTCCTAGCCTGGGAACCTCCATATGCCGCAGGTGTGGCCCTAGAAAAGGCAAAAAGACAAAAAATAAAAAAATTTAAAAAATAAAGTGGTATTGTCCAATATGGTGGCCACTAGGCAGAGGGGGCTATTTAAAATGAATTAAAATAAATAAAATGAATTAAAATTAAATAAAGTAAAAAGTGCGCTTCCTCGGTTGCACTAGCCTCATTTCAAGGGTTCAATAGCCACACGTGGCTAGTGATCACTGCATTGGAAACACACTGCAATTATTCCATCTAGATCATTCCCATCATCACAGAAAACATCTATAAACGTTATCTTCCTTCCACACCTTTTTGAAGGCCTGCGAAGTCTCTCTGTCTCTCTCTTTTTTTTAATCTTTTTGTCCTTTTGAGGGCCGCATCCGTGGCATATGGAGGTTCCCAGGCTAGAGGTCCAATCAGAGCTACAGCTGCCAGACTACGCCACAGCCACAGCAACGCGGGATCCGAGCCGCATCCGCAACCTTCACCACAGCTCACGGCAATGCCGGATCCTTAACCCACTGAGCAAGGCCAGGGATCGAACCAGCATCCTCATGGATACCAGTCAGATTCATTAACTACCAGGTCACAAAGGGAACTCCAGCCTGCAAAGTCTTTTGAAAAGAGTGGGGGAGGAGAAATTAATTGAAGGTAGTCAAAAGGTATACGATTCCAGTTGCACGGTAAATACAAGGATGTAGCATACATGATAAATATAATTAATGGTGATAAATATTATATATGAAAGCTGTTAAGAGAGTAAATCCTTATTCTTCTCATCGCAAAGAAAAAAAGTTTTTTATATTTCTTTACTTTTGTACCTATACAAGATGACGGATGTTCACTAAATTTACTGTGGTAGTTATTTAATGATGTATTAAGTCAAATCACTACAGTGTACGCATTAAACTTATACAATGCCATATGTCAATTATACTTCAATAAAACTGAAAGATTAACACAACATTGTAAATCAACTCTACTTCAATAAATTTTTTTTTCTTAAACTGGGAGGAAAAAAAAAAGCATGCACAACGGGGAGAAACTGAAAGGAGGGAAGGAGTTCCCATTGTGGCTCAGTAGTAACAAACCCAACTAGTATCCATGAGGACATGGGTTCGATCCCTGGCCCCTCTCAGTGGGTTAAAGATCTGGCGTTGCTGCAAGCTACAGTGTAGGCCAGCAGCCGCTCGATTTGATCCCTAGCCTGGGAACTTCCATATGCTGCACGTATGGCTCTAAAACAATAAAATTAAAAAACAAGAAAGGAGGGCAGTAGAGGGCTGGACAATAGCAAACTCTGTGTAAAAATGAAGGAGGTCATGAAGGACAGCACAGAATAAGAAAAGCCAATCAAAGAATCTGGAAGAGAGGTATGATGGTAAAACCAGTTCCTTTTGCTGGGGAGAAAGTTCATGAGGAAGTAGGAAAGCCACAGAAATGTTGGTTGTGCTATTGATATTATATAAGACAGTGACCACCAGGATGCTAGTAGTGATTGAGAAGATGCCAAGTTAGAGAGAGGTGGGCTGGTCTGGCAGCCTGCCCTGTGTTTCTCCAGCCTGCTCAAGGAAAGAAAGTTGAAGGGGCTCTGAGACAGACTCCAAGACAGGGGCTCAGGGCTAGGAAGTCAATACTTTATGGAGCTCTTCCTCTTGGGTGCCTAGCTGTGTGCAAGGCATCGTGCCCAGGAGAAGGAGACACCAGGTCAGAGTGGAGGACTGAGGGAAGCAGTTTGGAGTTGGGAACAGGGGGAGAGAAGTCATGGAGGCCCTCCAGAAAAGGACCCCCCACCCCCACCTCACCGCCCCCAGGTGGGACAGGGTGCTGTCCAGCAGAAAAGAGTGCTGGGCCCATGTCTTTTCCATTCAGCTTGGTGTCTCCAGCACAAAGCACGGGGGCGCAACACCTACAGGGAATTCAACAGACATTTGTTGAAATGCAGGGGGCCAAAAGAAAGCTCAGCATCATACTACATAGAGGTGAGTAGAATAGGATGAGGGCCCAGCTTGACGAGGTGTGTTCATGATGAACTCGCCTTCGTGTTGCAATGAAGATGATTTTTTCAGTAATAGTCCTGGAGGGAACATACTTAAAACAAACTTGAATCAAAGTTAGGCTGGGTGAGGTCTCTCTCTCTCTCTCTCTCTCTCTCTCTCTCTGAGTCCATCTTCTCTCAACTCTCCGCTGACTGACTTGAGTTTTGAAAAGATTAACAAATTAAAAAAAAATTTTTTTTTAAAGCAAAGGAAAAATAAGACTAGCAAACGAAGCCATTGGGAGTGGAAGGGGATGAAGTAAGGAGCAGGAAGTCCGACTTCCTGTCCTCTCATCCTTAAGAGACACTAACTAGACACTAACTTAACCTATCAGATAAAGAGGCAAACTGAAAAAACCCAGGAAGCTGGAGAGGGGGAAGAATTCAGTTAAGAAGGAGGTGGAAGTAGAACTGCCAGGATGTCAGAAATCATAGTTTCCAGGGGGCTCGGTGCCCCCTCTTCTCACCTGGCCTCCCTTTTCCCACCTCCAGAAGATGTGTAAGAAGCACAGGTTTCCCCATGTGACCAGTGGAAGATTCTCAGTTGAAACGTGGAGTAATAGAACTCTAGGAATAGGCAAGCCTCCACATGACCTCCACAATCTCTGGAAAGGAGCAAACACAGGTTGGCATCATTCAACACTCTTGGCCCCAGAGGCCCAGAGACCCACCCCAAGGGCTACAGGGTGGGTTTAGGTTTCCAAATTCATCCTAAGTGTCCTGTCTAGCTTTCTTCTTATGAAAGCCAAGACTTCAGGAGACTGGTCTGTGGTCCAGCCAGACAGTGGAGGCTAAGGGGTGCTTCTCCCGGGCAGGAAGGGAATTGGATCCAGGCCTCCAGCTTCCTAGATCTTTTTCCTTAGGTCCCTGAGGACCATAGTGTCCACACTCTCAGATTCTCAAGGCTCTCCCTTGGGCCTTGGGGCAGGATTCCCATTCTCTGCCTCTCCATCTCCCTGGAATTTTCCACTGCAGCTGCCTCCGCTCCCAGACACCCCTCCCTGGGCAAAATTCCCGGCTCCCTCCGCCTCCCCTTCCCTAATCACACCTCATTCCCACCCCCGGCCCTGAGGCCCTGCCCACAGTCCGGCCCACATCCCACATTAACCCTGGTGGTCCCAGTTAGAGAAATGGGAGGCCAGACCCTTAGAGAAGGGTGAGATAGAGGGTCCCAGGCTCTCTCCAGGGCGGGGAGAAAGGACAGTAGAGGGACTGGTCCCCTGTGGGGCTGGAGTGGGGGGAGTGGCCCTCCTCAAATCCCCATATAAGGCAGGGCAAGCAGTTAGGCTCCTGGATTGGCTGATTCAAATGAGCATTCCACCTGGCAACAGGGTTTCTATTGGCTCTCAGGAAAAATAGGAGGAAGGTGGATGGAGGTTGTTGGTGGCGGTGATTGGAGGGGGGGAGGGGAGTGGAGG
>PVHT021183648.1:3042449-3126071 GCA_004024745.2 Catagonus wagneri
CCCCCGTTCCAGAAAGGACACACCCTTCCAGGGCGATCTACTCACCCAGAAAACTTCCATCCACATGGAATCAGATACACAGAGTTGCACACCAACAACAGGCCCGATCCAGTCACAGAGACACCACAGTGCCTGCCAAGGGGTGGGGTGGAGAGAGGACTGGAATCTCAATGGGAAGGGCCGGTGTGGTGTCTCCTGACAGCAGACTCCCTCTGCCACATCAGTGCAGGACATCAAAGGTGTGCCTGCTGGGGACCTGAGGAGAGAGTGGGGCTGAATGGAAGGAGGGGACTCCACAGGTACCTTCAGCACTACTTCTGCACCCCACCCACACAGACCTTGTCTGTTTACCATGTCCCATATTCCTTTCCTTATCCTACTTCCCCTACATCCCTCTGGAAATCGTTACACCTGCCCTCCCACCACACTGGTGCACACAGCACACCAGAGCTCACGCCATGCCAGTGTGCCCAGCACACCGTGGCAGGTCAGGAGGAGGAAGCTACCTGCCCAGTCTGGGGCAGGAGTGGCCATAGGTGAGGGAGGCACCAGAATCGCACTGAGCTCTTCCTATTCCTGCAGTGTTTGGCCAAGTAGGAGCCTGAGGATTAGGGGGGGCACACGGACAGAGAGAAACAAAGCCTTTTGAAGCTGAGGGGGAGGCTGGAAGGGGGGATGCCCAGGAGAGAGTACTCAGGAAAAGGCCCCAGAGGTAGACAAAAGGCAGAGCAGGGTTGGCAGCGGGAGGGGGCAGACGAAGAAGGCGGAGGGACCTCAAGAGGGGGTGGGGCGTCAGGGTTGCGAGCAGATGGAGGGGATTTGCTTTGCTGAGCTGAACTCTTCAGCGCCGGTAAAGGTTGGGCAGAACTTGGTGGGGGTGGCGAGCAGTTACCTTGACTGCCTCTTCCCCGGCTCCAACACTTTTCCTCCTCCCTCTTGGGGAAGTCTTGGGGAAGGCGTCTAGACTCAGCCCCTTTGTGGCCGTGAGGACCCTGGGACCTCTCTCCTGTCTCTAAGCCGCCCTGGCCACCTGCATTTCACACTCCTGTAAGCTCACTGCAGACGGAGAACCGGGGCTGGAGGGACTTAAGAGCTGCAGATCGTTTGTGGTGAGAGGAAAGGTGACCTCTCTCTCTCTCTCTTGCAGGACCTGAAGGAGAAGAAAGAGAAGGTGGAGGAGAAGGCAAGCCGGAAAGAGCGAAAGAAAGAAGTGGTGGAGGTGCGGAGGGGTCACCTGCTCACCGAGCCCCCAGTTGCCTTCCCGGCCCCGTCTTCTCCTGGCCCCGCCCACCCCGCCCTCGGGCCCTCCCAGGCCGCTTGCCATTGGTGGTGACGGTGGGTGGAGGCACGGGGCCAGCCTGACGCCTCCCTCTCCCGGTCCCCACAGGAAGAGGAGAACGGAGCTGAGGAGGAGGAAGAAGAAACCGCCGAGGACGGAGAGGAGGAGGATGAAGGGGATGAGGAAGGTGGGGAGGGGCAGGGGAGGCTGGGCTCAAAGGAACAGTCAGGGTGGGTTTGAAGACCCGAAGCAGGGCTGAGGGCCGCCACTGGGGGTCTCTGCCGGAGCTTCCTGCCCGTCCCCAATGACCCATTTCTGGCTCCTCAGATGAGGAAGAAGAAGAAGATGAGGACGAAGGGCCCGCGCTGAAGAGAGCTGCCGAAGAGGAGGTTCGGGCCGGGTTGCGGGCTGAGGGGCTGTCAGCAGGGCCGGGAGCCCTTAGGATTTGGACCCAGATCCTGGTGGCACCGGGCGGGGGCTGGAGCGAGACAGGGGGCGCCCTGCGCCCGCTTGACAGCTACCCCGGCTCTTTCCTTCTTCACAGGATGAAGCGGATCCCAAGCGGCAGAAGACAGAAAATGGGGCATCGGCATGAGCCCCCTGCCAGTGGGCTGGGGTGGGAGGCCCCTCGGGGCTTGGAGGTGGGGGTGGGGTCAGCCCGAGCGCGGCCACCCTTCACCTGCCTCCCTGCTCTGGGCCCTGTAGCCCGAGCAGCCGCCCTCTCTCCCCCCAGCCTTCTCGTGCCGCCCCTCCAGTCACTGCCCCCTCCATCCTCACTGCCATCTTCCACCTCCTGACCTCCTCCATCTGAACTCCCCAGCTGGTCCCCAGTTGCCCCCCCTCCCTCCACCTCCCCCTCCCTCTGGCCCACTCCCCTCTGGTAGCCTCTCTTTCCTGACCTCTGCATCCCAGCCTCACATCCTGCCCATCCCTACCCTGCCTGATCCCTGGGTCTCCCTCAGATCCCCTTCTCTCAGACAGCGCCAGGCCGGGTTGGGGCCAGGGTTGGGGCCGAGCCCCGCAGCTGCCCCCCTCCCCTCCCCTTTTTGTATAATTTAATAAAGAAACGGTCGCGCTTCTGTTTTTAACCTGTCTCCTGCTTTCCCAAGGCAGAGCAATGGCACACTCTGTCAGGGCCCTTTCCCTCTATAAAAAAAAAGCAGCAGCACCCTCCAACTACCCACCACTCCAGAAGACAAGATCAGCACTCTGGGGTGGACAGGGCTGGATAGGGAGTGCTGTGTCTTGGCGACACCGTACAGCTTTTGGATTCTTGGGGGTGCTTCTCCCAGCCAGAGATACACAGACCCTTCCCTGCTTGCCAGCACCAGGCCAGACACTGCTGAGCCCAGTGGAAAGCTACCAGTTCTATTGTGCTGAAACAGGTGAAGAAACAGCCTCAGAAACAGGAAGTCCCACCCCTGAAGTGGGAGAGGGCAGGAGGCCTGGGTCTCAGCCTCCTTGGACTAGTGAGAGTTGCCTGGCACTGAGAAAGTGAGCTCCTGGTCAAGCAGGGAGGACTTCAGGGCCTGTTGTGGCTCCTCAGGCTAGGTGGGTGGGGAACAAGAGTTGCCCTCTGGCAGTCTCAGGCTTCCTTCCCTAGTTCTGCCTCCATCTTTCCTGAGTTTGATCTCTGCTGCAGAATTTCTGCATTTTTTTCTGTAGCACCCTTGGCTTCTCAGTTCAGAAACTCTGGATTGGGAGAGCCTGCTGATTACCCAGAGGTCTGAGCTGGAGAGGGGTGTGTGTGAGTTGTTGATATCATTCATCTCAAAAGATAAGAAGACACCCAGAGTTCCAGTCGTGGCTCCGGAAACGGATCTTACTAGCACCCACGAGGACACAGGTTTGACCCCTGGCCTCAATCACTAGGTTAAGCATCCGGCATTGCCATGAGCTATGGTGTAGTTCACAGATGCGGACTGGATCCTGTGTGGCTGTGGCTGTGGCTGTGGTGTAGACCACTGGCTACAGCTCTGATTTGGTTCCTAGCCTGGGAACCTCCATATGCCTTGGGTGGGGCCCTAAAAAGACCAAAAAAAAAAAAAAAAAAAAAATGAGACACCCATGACTCACCCAAGGTCAGGAGTACACATACACACTGGCTGGTTTGTCTTCACACTCCTTAACTGACCTTGGCAAATTGTTTCAGCTCTGAGCCTGCCTCAGTTTTCTCATCTATACAGTGGGGATAATAGACGTCATGAATTTAAGGTTTGTAAAGCATCCACCACAGTGCACAGCACATAATGAAGGCAGTACAGCCACACAGTGTAGCTGTTCTTTGCCCTGTGTTTGGGATGCTCTTCTTCAGATCTACCATCTTTTAGGGCCCAGTGAAGTTTCTAGGAGTCATTGGCTGAGTGGGGAGACAGGTGGAATGGAGCAAAGAAGTTCTGGGGAGTTAAGGGAATGAGGGAGGGGATGAGAACATGTGAATATGACCCCCGGGGAAGCAGCTCAGAGATGGGCAGGTGGGTTGAGAGAGATGGGCAGAAATGGTTGAGAGAGAAGGGCAGACGGTCCCCTGGAAAGGGAGCAGTCAGGAGGGTGAGGGAGGGGAGAAGGGGGCGGTGGGGACACCCAGGACTGAGGAAATAAACAAGGGGAGCGCCACCACAGGGGTGGAGGGTAATGCTGCTGGGAATCAGCCCCCTCAGACTTTCCACTGCGAAGCGAAACCGTGAGCCCTGGGGTGTTGGGGGGGGCAACGGGGAGGGGAAGTGGGGAAGGTGGAGGGAAGGCAGAAGGACAGGGGCCACGGCCCTGGGAGCAGCAGAACGGCCTCCAGCTCAAGACGGCCACCTTGTCTCCACTCTGCTCTCTGCCAGCACCCTGCCTCATTCCCCGAGACCCCCCAACCCACCCCAAGCCCACCCTCCAGCTGCCTGATCTGGCCAGCTTTCCTCTAGATTCACTGGTTCCTCCTCTCTCTCTCCAGGCCTCCATCCCTCTTTTTCTTGATTCTCTTCCGCCCACTCCCACTTTGCAGAGGCTCTCTTTTGTCTGTCAGTCCTTCCCCACTTTCTGACCTCTTCCCTTTGGAGGGCTGTGTGGCCCAGGCCTCAGGGGAGATGGGGGAAGCCCAGTTCCTGGTCTGGCTGCTTCTGCAACTGCTCTGCGCGGCTGCAGGTAAGGTGGGGACGACCCTGACTCTTGGGGAAGGCTGCCCGTCAGACCCACAGCGGGGGGGGTCTGCCAGGATGACCGCTGGGATGCCAAGGTCCTTAGATCGGGTGGAGCCTACTAATGCCTTTCTCAGGCCGTCCTCCACTCCCCAAAGCCACCCTCCAATCTCCCCCTTGGCAGACAAGGGGTAGAAACCCAAGGTCTTCCTCTGCCCGGCCCCATTTCTCCCTCGGGTAATAACCGAGGCTCCTTCTCTACTTTGAAGTCTCTTGGCTCATGGCCCCTCCCCTTGGCCTCTCTTTTCCTCGCCAGTGGAGGCTCCAGACCCAGGGGCAGAGGTCCCGGTGGTGTGGGCCCAGGAGGGGGCTCCTGCCCAGCTCCCCTGCAGCCCCACAATCCCCCTCCAGGATCTCAACCTTCTACGGACAGGACAAGTCACCTGGCAGCATCTACCAGACAGGTACGCGCCCCAAACAAGGGCAAAGGCACCCCCAAATCCAGCAGCGCAGGCATCCAGATTGACAATCCAAGGCCCAAGTCAGCACTCTGTATTCTCCCCTGAGCTGTCAGGCCTGCTGAAGCAGTGCCTCGGCCTTCCTGCTGGCCCTGCTGCAGCTCCCTCCGCTCTTCCTCCGCTAACTGCGCCCCTCACGCCCGCATCCCACCTGCCTCCCCAGTAGTGGATGGTGCCGGCCCGACCCGAGGCGGGAGGTGGGGGTGGGGGAGGGTGAGCAATCTAGGGATCTTCCCTTTGGGTGGGATTTCTCATCCTCAAAGTGTGCCTCTTGGTCGGACTGCCTCTTGCCTGGGGCTCGTTCTCCCTCGGCTTTCTCAGTCCCATCTCTCTCCCGCTCAGTGGCGCGGTGGCGTCCTCCCCCCGGAGCCCGGGGCCCCGCCTCTACACGGTGCTGAGGGTGGCCCCCGGGGGCCTGCGCATCGGGAGGCCGCCGCTGCAGCCCCGCGTGCAGCTGGAACAGCGCGGCTTCCAGCGAGGGGACTTCTCGCTGTGGCTGCGCCCGGCCCGACGCGCCGACGCCGGCGAGTACCACGCCGCCGTGCTCCTCGGGGACCGCGCCCTCGTCTGCCGCCTCCGTCTGCGCGTGGGCCAGGCAGCGGGTAGGTGGGGGCGGGACGAGGGGAGCGGCGCTGGGAGGAGGGTGCCCCGTTCCCCGCCGCCCCCGAGGCAGGAAGAGCCGGGCAGAGGCTGGTTGGGGCTTCTGAGGATGCGCCTTAGGGGGAGAGCCCCCGGCAGAGGGGCGGAAGGGGGTGGAAGGTGCCCCCGGGGAGCACGTGTGTGGGGGAGGGCCCTTGGGGAGATTGTATCACCCCTTGAGCTCCCCTTCCCCCACCCACAGAGGGAGTGCCAGGGTGGAGGAAGGGAGGCGCTCCTTGGAGAGGACAGTGCTGGGCTGGAGTGACTCAACTCAGTCGTCTGTAGCTCAGGGGGGTGGGCTTAGCGAGGATCCTCAAGCAAGGCTTGGAGAAGGGCGAGTGAGTGCAGACTGAGCCAAGTGGACTGGGGCCAGGGAACCCCTAGGCATGCATTTAAAAGACCTCTAGCTGCCAGGCACTGGGTTGGGTGGACAGGTTGGCCCCGGGAGAGTTGGGAGAGAGAAGACAAAGAGACCTGTTTCCCAGAGCTTCCAGCTTGGTGGGCCTGCCTGATCACCCTCTCTACCCCTGCACAGTGACGGCCAGCCCGCCAGGGTCTCTGTGGACCTCGCATTCGGTGATTCTGAACTGCTCCTTCAGCCGCCCTGACTTCCCAGTCTCTGTGCACTGGTTCCGGGGCCCAGGCAGAGTCCCTGTTCAGGAATCCCCCCATCGGCACTTAGTCGGAAACTTCCTCTTCCTGCCCCAAGTCAGCCCCTTGGACTCTGGGACCTGGGGCTGCATCATCACCTACGGAGATGGCTTCAATGTCTCCATCACGTACAACCTCACAGTTCTGGGTAACTCCTCCACTCTGCCTTCACTCTTGACCACAAGCCCTTCCTGCCCCCTTGTCACCTTCCTCTGACTTATTAAGCCCCCAAACCAGATCTCCGGCAGCTGATGCCACCTGTGATCGCTCTAGGCCTCACCGTCCCACCCCTTTCTCTTTCCTTTGGCAGACTTTCAGCAGCTTCTCCCCTTTTAAGTTTTCCCTTGTCCATCCAGCCCCACTTGGCAGCCTGGGGTCTCCCGCTGGCCCACCCACATTGTGGGGTTCTGAGCATCTTCAGTTCATCCACCTTATTGTGCTTCTTAGCGCCCTTCCTTAGCTGGACCTCCTCCTCCATACTTCTGCCTCCCTTTCCTGCAGACCTAGTGTTCCAGCCCCTCTGTGCGCCTCCTCTCGGCTTTACCTTAAGGTTCCCTTTCCTCTGCAGGCCTCCAGCCCCGAGTCCCTCTGACAGTGTACGCTGGAGCCGGTTCCACGGTGGAGCTGCCCTGCCGCCTGCCTCGGGATGTGGGGACCCAGTCTTCTCTCGCTGCCACCTGGGCCCCTCCCGGGGGAGGCCCTGACCTCCCGGTGGCTGGGGACCACGGCAACTTTACTCTTCGACTAGAGGCCGTGGGCCAGGCCCAAGCTGGGACCTACACCTGCCACGTCCATCTTCACGGGCAGCAGCTTAGTGCCACGGTCACGTTGGCAGTCATCACAGGTCAGGCCCAGGCGGGAAAGAACAGGAAGGGAAGGCTGGTGGGGCAAACACTGGGCAAGTCTGCCTCGCGATGCCAGGCCACTGGGCACAAGTTTCTGGGCCTCTTGGGGCCTCCTCTTTCCTCACCCCCATCTAATGAACTGAAACTGAAAATCTCCCCTGAGTCACTGGATGAATGTCCCACTCTCCTGTAAGGGACTCCCCTGCTCTGAATTGGGGGCAGGGTCTGAGAAGTTAGACGGAGAGGTGGCAAAGGTTTGAATGGTTCAAAACAGGTGATGTATATTTCCAGAATCCTTGCCCACTCTGGAGGCAGGGCTTGGGTTAAAGTTGCAGATAGTGGCCTGGATTTGGGAGGAGTTAATAAATCAGTCCCTCAGTCAGCAAATATTTACTGAACGAGGGCTTTTCAAGACAGTATAAAACAAACACAGAAGAAAAAAAAAAACAAGCAAACTCAGAAAGCATGTGTTGATTGATCAGAAACTGTCACACGTGACTGTGTCTGCGGGCCATCTGTGGCCACTAAAAAGGAGCACCACATAGTAAGTGCTTAATAATGGATCTTGGTTGAATGAATACATGAACATGCTAACAAATAAGACATCTCCCAAAGACCAAGCTGAATTTCCACTTGCTTCCCACATATCTCTACCTAGATATAATAGCCACACTTCAGCCTCACCCTGAACCTCATCTTTTCCCCGCACCCAGTCCTCTTGCTAAGTCGCCTTTTTGTCAGGAACTCCAGTCACGTCTTCCTCATCCTGGAACCTGACATCCTCCTTCCCAATCAGTTGCCAAAGCCTACCAGTTCCTTCTGTCCGAGGCCTTCTCCAGGGCCAGCTGTTTTGAGTCCATTTTCCATGCTATCTGCATGACAGCTCAATGGGAGGGACAGTGTTGCCCCTGTTTTACAGAGAAGGAACTTTCCCAAAGTCACACAGCTGGGAAGCGCCAGATTGGGTTCTAAGTTCAAGTGTCTGTGCCACCAGATCTTCAGGGGCTTGGTCACTATGCTCAGCTCAAGTCCCTTCCTCCCACTCACCCTGCCCAGAACTGTGCAGCTGGGAGACGCTCTGTTTCCAGATCGGTTGGTCCGTTCTTGATTTCAGAAAGGGGGACAGAGTTCATTTGGGGGACACAGATGTGAGCCACAGGATAGAACCAGGGACAGTGCCAGGTCTCCTGGGGGCCAGCTCACCTGACTGAGGCTGGGGGTTCTGAGCATTTGAGTAGAAAGTCACATAAAAGAATCAGAAGTAGAATTCCCATCGAAATGGGAATAGAATGCAGTGGAAATGAATCCGACTAGGAACCATGAGGTTGCAGGTTCGATCCCTGGCCTTGCTCAGTGGGTTAAGGATCCACGGACACGGCTCAGATCCTGCACTGCTGTGGCTGTGGCGTAGACCCGCAGCAACAGTTCCGATTAGACCCCTAGCCTGGGAACCTCCATATGCCACAGGTGCGTCCCTAAAAAGCCAAAAAAAAAAAAAAAAAAAGCAAAATCAGAAGTAATATTTGTTCTGGGATCCTTTGGGGCCAGTTTGAGTGTAAACAGTCCCCTGAAGGCAGGAGGGAGCCTGGAAAGTTTAGGGGCAGCAGAGTGATCTGACCAGAGCTTTGTCTTGAGAAGATTAGTTTGCCCATGACCCTGATCTCCTCCCCGCACCCTCACCAGATCCGAGCCCAGGGGAGTCAAGACATGGGAGTTGAATCTTTAAATTCAGGGAGGAGTCAGGGCCCCAGAAGATCTCTTCCCTCTGATTTTTTTCAGTGACCCCCAAATTCTCCGGATTACCTGGCAACCTGAGGAAACTGCTCTGTGAGGTGACTCCGGCATCCGGGCAGGAGCGCTTCGTGTGGAGCCCCCTGGACAAGCGGTCTTGGAGGAGCTCCCCGGGACCCTGGCTGGCACTGCAGGAGGCCAGGCTCCTTTCTCAGCCCTGGCAGTGCCAACTGTACCAGGGGGAGAGGCTTCTGGGGACCGCGGTGTACTTCACGGAGCTGTCTCGCCCAGGTCTGAGACCCCACAGCGCCATCGCCCCAGCTCCAGGCTGGTCCTCTCCATCCCAGTTCGAGACTGCCTTCCCACCTCACCCCGGTTCCTTCCTTTCCAAGGGGAGCTGACTTCCACCGTGTAGCTGAATGACCCTGGATGAGCCCTTTAAATTCTCTGGGTCTCACCGTCTGCATCTGTAATATGAGGGTGTGGGACAATGTCCTTTCAGCCTGACCCTATGCCGACCCCCATCTTGCGCTCTCTCTGCAGGTGCCCAACGCTCTGGGGGAGCCCTGGGTGCCCAGAAAACAGGCCACCTTCCTCTCCTCATCCTTGGTACCCTTCTCCTGCTCCTTTTGGTGACTGGAGCTGTTAGCTTTCACGTTTGGAGAAGACGGGTGAGCTAGGAACCCCTGTCCCCAGTACTTAGGGAGCTGTCTCTCACCCCTTCCTCAGGGAGCTGAGCAAGGCGGACCCCCAAACTTGCCATCAGAGCCCCCTCTTCGCGGGCCTCGGCTCTCCAGGGACCCCTTGTGCCCACAGGACCTGAAGGAGGCTCTGAGGGGTTGAGAGAAGGCCCCGGGGCCAGATGGGCAGGGTGGGGACCGGAGGGAAGGAAGCAGTGGACTACCTCCTGCTTGCGCCCTTCTCCTCCTCCTTCAAGCCTCTGTGTCTGTCTTCCCACAGTGGCGCCTGAGAAGATTCTCTGCCTTAGAGCATGAGACTCACCCACCTCAGGCTCAGAGCAAGATAGGGGAGCCGGAGCCAGAGCCGGAGCGGGAGCCGGAGCGGGAGGTGGAACCACAGCCAGAGCAGCCCTGACCTGGGCCCCCCCCCCAGCAGTTCGGTGCAAATAAACTCCCTGTCAGCAGCAAGCCTGAGTCTGGCCTCTTCTTGCCCGGGGTCTGGGTCTCCCCAGCCTCTGGGGCTTCCTTCTCACACCCCGGCCTCTTCTGACCTACTTTCCCTAGCCAGTCTCTCATCTTCCCTTTTTCTGTTCCTGGTTTCTTGGTGATTCTTTCTTTTTGGTCTCTCTCTCTGGCTCTTTCTCCTGGGTAGTCATTTTCCTGAAGGTCCAGCAAGCCCTCCCCCTCCCACTTCCAGCCCTCCCCTCCTCTGTCCTTCTGCTCTGGCATGCTGGCTGCCCTGGTTTCCTTTATATTTTGCTCCACTGGCCCACCCCACTCTTGCCCCATCTCAGCACCGTCCTTGGTCCTCTGGGTGAAGCACGCGCGTGTGCACATGTGCACACACACACTCGGAGCAGCCCTGCCAGCTCCAGTCCTCCTGGAGGGAGCTGGGGTCTCGCAGCCTTTCTGGGTGGCAGCCTCCGCCCCACCCCCACGTTCCTCAGCCCCTGGCAACCTGTCTGGTCCCAGGCATGAGAACACACTGCCACCCTGTGGTCTCTGTGTGTCACACACCACTGGAGGTCACTGAACAGGCTGGGACAGTCTGAGATTAGCAGTGCAGGGCACAGATGCCCGCCAGAGGGCTCTGCCTCTGTGTGATTTGCACAGGAGCTTGCACCGAGCAGGTGTCTCCAGCCCTGTGCAGCCTCAGGAGAGCAACCGAGGACACATCACCCTCAGCAAGGTGTCCATCCAAGTCTGACACTGGGGAATCTTGGGCACGAAGGCCTCGGGTGGGGAAGAAAAGATCCAGTAAGACCCTGGCTGCTCCTGAAGCCTCAGGAGTCAGGAGACCTGGCTTCTGATCCCAGCTGTGTTGTGTGAACAGGGCTAGTCTCCCCGAGCCTCGCTTTGCTCACCTCTTCAATAGGACAGTGATAAGAGCCCGTCCAAAGCAGTTGTTGCAAATATCAGATGATAAAAGGGCTCTGAAAACTGGTGTGCTGAGCATCCACTCGTAAGGGGGAGCAGGCCTGCTCTGGTTGTGCTCTGATGAAGAGGACCCATGAGCCTGCCGGCTCCCCTCTGTTCCAGGGGACATTCCTCTGTGCTGACAGACGGTGCTTTAGCAGAGCGTGTGTGCCCGCTCCTGTACACACGTACACGCACACGCACACACACACACACACATGACCTCAACCCACCACACACCCCAGAGGGACCTAGCCCTCCACCTGCAGTGTGTGCAGTGGGCTGAGGGCTGTCACCCTGGACGGGAGGAAGAACCCATGCCAGCCGGAGCCTGTGCTACTTCGAAGGCCCTGCCACTGTCCTGCCGAGCCTGTGTGCTGTGCGAAGACACCAATACAAGCCATGAAGCTGAAAACCTGCCCTGCGGAGACACGATGGCCAGAGGCGTGGGGACAGAGAACGGGGAGGCGATAGCTTCGTTCCTGGTGGGCAGGCCCTCTGAGCCCTGAGGAATGAAGCATTTGAGGCAACTCGAGGTCCCAGCCTTAGGGTGGTGGTGGCCCTTGTCTCGTCAGAGGCAGGAAGCCAGTGGTGCAGAAAGGAGGCTTGGGTGGTCACCAGGGGCGGTCACACTATAAGCTGAGGCCTGGTGTTCCTTTGAGAAGCATCCAAAACGCCGTCCCTCCCCTCCCCTGTGGGCTGGGGGTGGCCTGAGGAGGCTCCGCTCTGCCCACAACCTGCTCTCCACGGCCGTGGTGGAAGCTGCCAGGTTTTTAGGGGGCAGGGGTTTCCGGGAAAGTTCTGTGGGTGGCATTTTTCCTCTCTACTAGGTGACACCTTCTGCCCTTTGGGCTTCTGAGAGGAGTCTCCGTGGATTCATGGGCTCTGTGCAGGGACTTCCCCAAGCTTCTGCATGAAGGGGACAGGGAGGGGGCAGAGGCCACCTGCTCCTCCACCCACTGAGGAAGAGAAGAGCAGGGGGCGGAAGGAAGAGGAGGTAGGGAGCTTGTGTATACAGCGCTCCTTTGATGAATCTTTCCTGTTCTCTGTGGGACCTCTCCTAGGAGGTGACACATTCCTGCTCCTGCCCTCTGGCCCCAGGCCCCTTCACCACCCAGCAAGATAACCTCTTGCTCTTTCTGGGTCCTCTTGGGGCCTTCTGGGGAGCTAGGTGAATTCGTCTTGTAACACCAAATTTATCTGCAAATCAGTGTTCCAGGCTGGGGTCCCGGAGGGGGAGAGGCATCAAGGAGGCAGGGAGCTCACAGGGCCAGGGGGTGAATCGCCTCAGGTCCTTATTGAAAAGGAAGGGAGGAGTTCCCGCTATAGCTCAGCGGATTAAGGATCTGACATTGTCTCTGTGAGGATGGTTTGATCCCCCGTCTCACTCATCCAGCATTGCCGTTAAGTTGCAGCATAGGTCACAGATGCAGCTCGGACCTGGTGTTGCTGTGGCAGTGGTGTAGGCCGGCAGCTGTAACTCCGATTCAACCCCAACCCCAAGAACTTCCATATGCCGCAGGTGTACCCATAAAAAGAAAAAAGAAGAAAAGGAAAGGAGTGTATTTATTACCTACTGCCACTTAACAAATCACCCCCAAGTCAGTCATTTACAACAATAAACACTATTGCACAAGTTCAGGGGTACAGGAGCGGCCTGGCCAAGTAGTTCTGGTGCAGGTTGTTTATGGCGTTGCTGTCAAGATATGGGCCAGGACTGTAGTCATCTGAAGGCTTGGCTGAGATGGAGGATCTGGTTCCAAGAAGGTTCCCTCAGGCAGCTGTAGGCCAGAGACTTTAGTCCCTTCTCATGTGGCCTTCTTCATAGGGCTGCTCATGACATACAAGACAAAAGCACGTCTTTTTTTTTTTAGGGCCACATGGACCACACCACGGCATATGGGTGTTCCTAGGCTAGGGTTCGAATCAGAGCTGCAGCTGCCAGCCTATACCACAGCCACAGCAACGCCAGATCTGAGCCACATCTGTGACCTGCACCACAGCTCACGGTAACACCAGATCCTTAACTCACTGAGCGAGGCCAGGGATTGAACCTGCGTCCTCATGGATACTAGTCGGCTTCATTACCACTGAGCCACAATGGGAACTGCTACCATGTCTTTATAACCTAATCTAGAGAGTGACACACCACCCCTTCTGTTGGTCACAGAGACCATGCTGGTACTGCATGGGAGGCGACATTGTGAAGGTGTGAGCTGAAGGAGGTAGGAATAGTGGGGATCATCTCGCACTTGGCTCTCAGAGTTGGAAGAGTACCTGAGAGAGAAACAGGCCAAGAAGAGGGGGAAGAAGCATCTCTGAATACCCCCGCCCTCAGCCCTGCCCGGGACCTCACAGCTTCCTCTACGTGTACTGTCCAGAACTGTCCAGAAGTTCTGGAGGCCAAATGAGGTCCAGAGCTTTGCCAAGTCCAGTAAGTGTGTCTGGCAAGAGGCCATACTGTGCTGGCTCAGGCCTGCAGTCACATTTGCCAGCGTGTCCCCCACCCCTGATCGGGTTTTCTCATCTCCACGGGGCAGGGCAGCCCCAGAAAGTTCCTTGCCCCCGCCCCACCAGCTAGAGGTCTCAGGCTTCAGTCCCAGGCCCCTGCTGCTACCCCTTCTGCAAAGGATGTGAGCAAAGAGCTTAGGTTTCCCCGCTCTTGGGCCCACCCCCGGAGGGGAGTTCACCCTTTGAAGGGAAGGAGGTTGAGGTGGGGAGTGGGTTCCATCTGCTCCACTCCGTGGCTGACAGTTTCTCGGAGGGGCTGCAGGTGCCAGCTGGCTGTATCCAGGCTGGGCTCTGAAACTGGCCTGCTCTCCCCTCCCGCAGGGCAGGATGCCTTGGAACCGCCCTCTGAGAGCTGCAGAAAGTGGTTGTGGAGCCAGTGGGAATGTGGCCTGGGTGGAGGTGGGTCAGCCCGGCCAGCCCCTGCCCCCCCAGCCCCCAGCCCCCAGCAGGGCCTCTGGGGCCCCTCCCCCCACCCATCCCCAAGCCCTGCCCCCACCCCCTTGGCAGAGGGTGTGTGCACAGCTGCGGCTGTTCTGGTAAAAGAGGCCAACACGGGACTGCACCTGCAGCTTCTAACCTCCCTGCTCCACAGGCGGCCCTCCTTCTCCGACACCATCAGCAGCCTCCATGCTGGCTTCCCTCTGCCTCCAACTCTTTCTCCGCCCTTGGCCCCCCTCCCCCACCCCCTACCTCGGGCCTGGAGATAGAATGCAGGCAGCAAAAATAGCTTTCTATCAGGAACTAGGAGCCGTCTGGAAATCCCCATACTCCAAGCCCACAGTCATATGATGGGGCAGAGAGATTAACTTCAGTTCCTTCTTCTGTAAAATGAGGATGGTAACCTCTGCCGAAAAGGTTTGGCATGTGCTAATGTCTGCAAAACTGCTTTGAAAATGGAAAATCTCGGAGTTCCTGTCGTGGCACAGTGGCTAAGGAATCCGACTAGCATCCATGGGGATGCTGGTTTTATCCCTGGCCTTGCTCAGTGGGTTAAGGATCCGGTGTTGCCTGGAGCTGTGGTGTAGGTTGCAGACGTGGCTCGGATCCCACGTTGCTGTGGCTGTGGTGTAGACCAGCGGTGACAGCTCCGATTAGACCCCTAGCCTGGGAACCTCCATATGCTGTGCGTGTGGCCCTAGAAAAAGCTAAAAGACCAAAAAAAAAAAGGGGGAGGGAATGGAAAATCTCTCTACAGATGTGAGGGATCGTGGTGACCCTGAACCTCAGAAGGCCCAGATGAGATTCTTGGCCTCTTACCCTCTCCGTTGCTGAATGAGAAGACATCCCTCCACCTCAGCCTGGCCTTTCTTCCTTCCTTCCTTCCTTCCTGCCTTCCTTCCTTCCTTCCTTTCTTTCTTTCTTTCTTTCTTTCTTTCTGTTTTCTTTTCCTTTTTAGGGCTTCACCTGCAGCATATGGAAGTTCCCAGGCTAGGAGTCGAATCAGAGCTGTAGCTGTCAGCCTACACCATGGCCAAGGCCACGCCAGATCTGAGCTGCATCTACAGCCTACACCACAGCTCACGGCAACGCAGGATCCTTAGCCCACTGAGCGAGGCCGGGGATCAAACCAACATTCTCATGGATGCTAGTTGGGTTTGTTACCACTGAGCCACAATGGGAACTTCATGACCTTTCCTTTTTAAAAAATTTAAAGTATAGTTGATTTATAATATTATATTAGTCTCAGATGTAGAGCACAGTGATTCAATATTTTTTATAGATAATACTCCATTTGAAATTATTACAAAATAAGGAGTTCCTACTGTGGTGCAGTGGGTTAAGGACCTGGCATTATGGCAGCTCTGGTGTAGATCACAGATATGGCTTGAGATTCCATTCCCTGGCCCAGGAACTTCCATATGCTGTGGGTGCAGCCAAAAAAAAAAAAAAAAGGTTAAGCAAAATAATGGCTATATTTCCCTGAACTGTACAATAGATTCTTGTGGCTTATTTAGTTTACACACACACACAGTAGTTTGTATCTCTTAATCCTCTATAGCAATCTCCCCCCACCCCCGCCTAATCCTAGCCTTTTTTTCCTTCCTTTTTAGGGCCGCACCTGAGGCATATGGAAGTTCCCAGGCTAGGGGTAGAATCTGAGCTGTAGCTGCCGGCCTACACCACAGCCACAGCAATGCCATGTCTGAACCTTGCCTGCAACCTCCATGGCAGCTCATGGCAACGCTGGACCCTTAACCCACTGAGAAGGGCCAGGGACTGAACCTACGTTCTCATGGACACTGGTCGGGTTCATTAACCATGAGCCGTGTTGGGAGCTCCCTTCCTAGCCTTTCTTAATGCAGAGGAGAGGCAGTAGGGTGAGTGGGACCAGCAGGGAAGTTCAAATCCTGGTTCTGTCCGTTGTAGTTACTAGCTTTGAAACTACTGGCAATTCCTTTAGACTCTTGAAGCCCTAGTTTCCTCATCTGTATGGCATGGAAAATAACAGACTTATGTCCGATCATTATTATAAGGATTAAATAAAATACACAACCATATATATAGCACACAGGGGTTCTATTGTTATTTTTTCATTTTTTTTTTTGTCTTTTTGGGGCCGCACCCGCGGCATATGGAGGCTCCTAGGCTAGGGGTCGAATCAGTGCTATAACTGCCAGCCTATGCCACAGTCACAGAAACGCAGGATCTGAGCTGTGTCTGCGATCTACACCAGAGTTCATGGCAACGCCGGATCCTTAACCCCCTGAGTGAGGCCAGGGATCGAACCAACATCCTCATGGATACTAGTCGGGTTCGTTAACCACTGAGCCATGACCAGAACTCCTTTTTATTTTTTATTTTTTTAAAGCACACAGGGACTCTAAATGTTCAATATAAACTTACTGTCTCTTCCCTTTTTTTGTTCTTTTCCTGTTTGAAAAACCCCAGAGGAAGAGCCAGGTTCTTGGGGTATTGGTTCGTGGGAACTCACCTTCACAAGCAGTCAGAGGACACAAACCCAAAAGCTGGGTGTCATCACATAGGCCATCCGGTCCAGCCCTTGGAATGCTTTGTGTGATTTATTCAGTGTTAGAACAAAACAAAAAAATCAGTTGCCAATATTAAAATGAGGAGATATTACATAAGTCTGATTTTCCACCTTTTCTTGAGATTTTGGCAGAGCTGGCGACTCTGGGTTCACATTCTGGTACAGCCTCTACTGTCAGCTCAGCTGTAGCTGCATGGTTAGTGGCCACCCTTGTTAGCAGAGGCAGGGCCTCTGTTTCCTTCCATCCTCACCCCTCCCTATCAGTTACTACCTGCCTGCTTTTCTCAGTTCTACTACCTAGAAGGTGCCTATAGGCATTTAAGTTTGTGAGCCTTGCTCTAGGCCCTCTGCATCCATTTATTCAAAAAGTATTTAACAGGAGTTCCCATTATGGTTCAGTGGTGACAAACCCAACTAGTATCCCTGAAGACACAGGTTCGATCCCTGGCCTCAAACCAGGTGGGATCAGAAAAGGACTCCTGGAGAAGGTGGTAAATTGCTGGAGCCCAAGAGCAGGGAGCCAGTGCAGGACTTTGCACAGAGAAGGACAGGAAGCAGCCTCTGAGCAAAAGATAAGTTGGGGGGAGTTCCTCTTGTGGATCAGCGGAAGTGAACCCTGTTTTGGGTTCTATCCCTGGCCTCGCTCAGTGGGTCAGGGATCTGGTGTTGCCATGAGCTGTGGTGTAGGTCACAGACTCGGCTTTGATCTGGTATTGCTGTGGCTGTGGTGTAGGCCGGCAGCTGCAGCTCCAATTCAATCCCTGGCTTAGGAACTTCCATATGCCGAGGATTCAGCCCTAAAAAGACAAAAAAAAAAAAAAAAGGTATTTAACTGCTAGGTGTTAGGGGTTGGGGGGAACAGGGAGTTAGTGTTTAAGAGGGACAGAGTTTCAGTTGGGGAGGACGAACAGGTTCGGCAGGTGGATGGTGGTGATGGTTGGGCAATAACGTGAATGTCCTTAATGCCACAAAACCACACACTTAAAAATGGCTAAAATGGGAGATCCCACTATGGCCCAACAGGATTGGCGGTGTCTCTGGAGCGCTGGGACACAGGTTTGATCCATCCCAGCCTTGTCACAGCTCGGTTGCAATTGCAGTTCGGATCCGATCAACTTCTTATGCTTCAAGGCGGCCAAAAAAGGGGAAAAAATGGGTAAAATGGTAAATGTTGTGGTACGTCTATTTTACCACCACAAATGCAATATCAATCTGTATCAATAAAATTTAACGTTAAAAAAGTATTCAACAAGTGTGTTTTTTTTTTTTTTTTGTCTTTTTGCCTTTATCTAGAGCCGCACCCGCGGCTTATGGAGGTTCCCAGGCTAGGGGTCTAACAGGAGCTGTAGCTGCCGGCCTTCGCCACAGCCACAGCAACGCAGGATCCGAGCCGCGTCTGCAACGTACACCACAGCTCACGGCAACGCCGGATCCTTAACCCACTGAACAAGGCCAGGGATCGAACCTGCAACCTCATGGTTCTTAGTCGGATTCGTTAACCACTGAGCCACGAAGGGAACTCCAAGTATCCAACGAGTGTTAAGGGTCCATCAGGCCCAAGGCATTCTGCTGGGTGTTAAGACAGAAAGACGTGGTCTTACTAAGCAATAATTTCATAAGTGTTACACTTGGACAAGTGCTTCTAAGGGAGAAGAAGCACAGACCCTATCATAAGGGAAACAGTTCCAGGGCGGAGCGTGAGCAGCCTTCTCAGACTATGATGAGGGGTCATGTGGAGGATAAGGAAGGTAGAACAAAAAGATACAAACAGCCAGGAGTTCCCTTCGTGGCTCAGTGGTTAATGAATCCGACTAAGAACCATGAGGTTGCGGGTTTGATCCCTGGCCTTGCTAAGTGGGTTAAGGATCCGGCGTTGCCTTGAGCTGTGGTGTAGATTGCAGACGCGGCTCGGATCCCGCGTTGCTGTGGCTGTGGCGAAGGCCGGCAGCTACAGCTCCTGTTAGACCCCTAGCCTGGGAACCTCCATATGCCGCAGGTGCGGCTCTACATAAAAGGAAAAAAGGCAAAAAAAAAGATACAAACAGCTAGTCCTGCCAGAGTAAAAAGATATAGACAGCCAGTCCTGCAAGAGTAAAAAGATACAAGCAGCCAATCCTGCCCTTGGGGTAGATGTCCCGACCCCGCCTCCCCATGCACAACTTCACTTCTGGACCACCTGCCTCCAGGCTTTTCAGGTGAGAAATCATCTTGGGGAAGACTTTCTCAACCTCCCAGTTGAAATGAGTTTCCCCATGATAAACTCTGTGCTTGTCCCTTTGTAGTCCTTGTCCAGTCGTAATGGAATTATTAAATGTTTAGTATCTGTGTCCTGGGCTAGAGCGGTGACCATGTCTCACTTGCATCACATCCCTGACCCTCAGCAGTGGGCTGATACATACTGAACACTTATAGAATACACAGATGAATAGAGAGAACTGGACTGGATCAAGGGTTATAATTTTAAATGTCTACAGGAGCCTGCTAGGTCACATAAATGAGAAAAACGGGCAGGCTGTAAACAGGAAGGATGTTTGCATTCCTGCCCGAAGGAGGATACACACTTCCCCTTGAAGGACGCGCTTTAGAGGCTGTACCTAACACTTCCACTTACATCCATTAACCAACGCGGAGTCATTTAGCCATATCCAGCTGCAAAGGAGCCTGGGAAGTAGAACTTAAATCTGGGCAGCTGTGAGCTCAGCTAAAAACTGAGGACTCTGCTACTGGGGAAGAAGGAGAAAACAGATCTGGGGGACAACTAAAGTTCTGTGCAGAGAGATGGTTAAGATCTGAAGAGTGGGAGTTCCCACTGCTGTTCAGTGGGTTGAGAACCTTACCGGTAACCACGAGGATTCAGGTTCGATCCCTGCCCTTGCTCAGTGGTTTGAGGATCTAGTGTTGCTTCTCAGATTCTGTGTGGCTGCAGCTGTGGGATAGGTCAACAGCGGCAGCTCCGGTTTAACAACTAGCCCAGGGAACTTCCCAAAGCCGCAGGTGTGCCCCCCCAATAAATAAAGATCTGATGAGTGAATACAGATTTTTTTAGATTAGTGGTTCTCCAAGTGTGGCTCATGGGCTCTCTGAGACCCCTTCAGAGGATTTGCCAGGCCAAGCCGTTTTCATAAAAAATAATAGGACATTACTTGCCTTTGTCACTGTGTGGACATTGCAATGATGTTGCAAAAGCAACTGGGTTAGATTGCTGCCTTAGCAGAAATCAAGACAGTGGCACAAAACCACTCTGTAGTCATTGTGCTCTCCACCGCCAGGCACTTGCAGGAAAAAAAAAAGAGAGAGAAAAAAAAATAATGCCAGTTTCTTTTAAGAATGCCCTTGATGAAGCAGTAAATATTAATTTTATTAACTCTCAACTCTTGAGTACACTCTGTTATGAAATGAGAAGTAGCATAAAGCACTTTGGCTACAAATAAAGTACAACGGTTGCCTCAACAGAATCACTTGTGTTAACAGTTGGAGTTGCGAGCTGAATAAGACCCTTTAAAAATAATTTTTTTGTGTGTGTCCTTTCGTTTTCTCTAGGGCCGCACCCGCGGCATATGGAGGTCCCCAGGCTAGGGGTCTAACAGGAGCTGTAGCTGCCGGCCTTCACCACAGCCACAGCAACGCGGGATCCGAGCTGCGTCTGCAACCTACACCACAGCTCAAGGCAATGCCGGATCCTTAACCCACTGAGCAAGGCCAGGGATCGAACCCACAACCTCATGCTTCCTAGTTGGATTCATTAACCACTGCGCCATGATGGGAGCTCCTTTTTTTTTTTTAATTTTAATTTATTGAAAAAAATTTTTTTGGCTGCACTCACGGCACGTGGAAGTTCTTGGGTCAGAGATCAAACCCGTGCCATAGCAGCAACCCAAGTCACAGCAGTGACAACACAGGGTGGATCCTTAACCCACAGAGCCACCGGGGAATTCCTAGCCCCTTCTTTCCATAGCAGGGTGACACATGCACATTGGAATGATCACTCAGGCTGCTGTGCAGAGGATGGCCTGGAGGAAGGCAGAGTGGAGAGGCCAGGAAACCAGTGAAGAGGGAGCCGCTGCAGTCCAGGCAAAGGATGATGATGGCATTGGGGTGGTGGCAGAGACCTGGACAGACTTCAGAGCTACTTAGAGGGTAGCATCCAAGGGAAATGGTAAGTCAATATGTGGGAGGGGTTGGGTGAGAAAGAAGTTCGAGATTACACTGGCTTCCCTGGGCCTGCACAACTTGCTGGGTGGTGAAGCCTTCAATGAGTGGGAAACTTGAACAAGAAGTAGGTTTGGAGGGTAGGGATAGGCAGGTGATAGATAAGTTTGGTTTGGGGCACGCAGAATTTGCTATGTCTGGTGACCATCCAAGGGGAGAAGCCCAGTGTGCAGACAGATAGTCACCCGTGGTGCTCTTGGAGATCTGGGCTAGAGAGAAATATATGAGGCCAGAGACAAGGCCCCGAGGAAAGGAGCCCGGTCTATGGTCACTGGGTGTCTCAGAGGCCTCCTCTCAGCTTAGCCCCTTTCCATCACACGGGGCCAACTATAATACCTCTGGTGCCGGGAGCCCAGAAGCACCCCCTGACAAATGCTCGGGCCCTGGAGCCAGGAGCTATGTAGGGCTTACCACAACCACTATCACAGCCCCTTCAACTGCCTCCCACTTCTTTCCTTGAAGCCCAGGCCAGACTGTAGTATGACTGATGCAGTCTTTCTCTTGCCACACAGCACAAAGCACAGTGACACTTCGTCTTGCCACCCAACAAGAAGTGTGGTGACATTCTGGGCTCCGGTGGGGTTCTGCTGAATTTTTTTTCCCTTGACTTTTGCAATTTTCACTTTGACTTCTTCCCCATGAGGTAGGAGGTGGACCCCAGTCCCAGCTGGTGACGTTGGGGGCTGGCCTGGGGCGTGCAGGAGCCTCCCTACTGGGGCTTCCTGTGTCTACATCTAAGCGAGTCTCTGCAGCAGTAACAGGCGCTCTCCCAGTAGGCTCCCTGGGGGACACGCCTGTAAGAGAAGCAGAGGGGAAGAGAGACCCAGGCCCAGAGGTAAGAGGGACAGACAGACTGGACTTGGTTCTGTGTCACAGGTCGGGGAAGGGGAGGGCAACGCGGCAGCGGGTATTCTGGAATGTGCTGGGTTTCCAGGTCTCTGCCCACAGCTCTGGCCAGCTTCTCTTGCATTTCGTGAACAGCCATTTCCCACTGGAACTGTGCGCTTCCAGAGGCCAGGGACTCTCACACTTCTCTCCGCATTCCCACAGTGCACAGCTTGGCGTCCGCAGAAGAAAGGTGTTGGCTGGGACTCTTGAGACCAGAGAAGGAATGGGCGTTCGAGGGCCCTGGGCTGAGAAAGGCCACTAGTCATGGACAGGGGAGGAGATGAAAAAAGCGAGAGGGAAAAAGGAAGAAAAGAGAGAAGGGGTGGGAAAGGCATAGAAAGAATCAACAAATATTAAGGAGGGGGGAGGAGGCCTAGAAAAAAGAAAGAAAAATAAAAAACAGAGTAAAAGCAAGAAAAAGCAAAAGAGAGGTAGACATGCGGTAGTCCAGAGACAATTCTCCCCGAAATCAATCTTCCTGGTGACACAGTCATCAATAACACACCAAAAATCATACTTGCAGCACTGCATAAGCCAGAGGATTGACATAGCTTCCTTTAATGCTTTCTGTTTATGCGGGTTTTCACATTTTTGTCGACCTCTGTGCATTTTTTTTTTAGGACTTGAGCAATATGTCTAAAGGCACTTCCACTTTAATTAGCTTGAAAACGATTAATGAACTAGTGGAAAGGTAAAGTTCCCAGAAAGGGTTGAAACTGAGCTCTTGGGTTTGACATGCTGTAAAAGTGATAGATACATAATTTTAGGTCACTGCGTCATTAGAAAACCGGGTTCTAAGGAATTGGTTCTTGGCGGCCCAGCTGCTCTGGAAAAGAAGGCTATGGGGGTTAGAAAAGGCCTTGCAGACGCTGCCTGGGCCTGCTGGGGTGTTGGGGGTGGCCGGGCGGGAGGCAGTACCCCTGGAGCCGGATGCCCTGAAGGACCCCGGGCTCCTCACACCCTCAGCCCTCTCCTCTCCTGAGACCTACCCGGCCCCCGGCCCTGCTCCCGGGCGTGCTCTGCCTCCCCTTTGTAGCTGGATTCTGGGCCAGCGGCCTGCTCCCTGCTGTCAGATCCCTCAAAATAGAAAGGCTCTGCTCTCCTCCCTAATTCAGAGATTTCACTCCGGGCGGGCGGGATAGCTCTTCCAGAATGTGCTGCTCTTGGGGGCGGGGTGGGATGGGGGGAGATGCGAATTTGTCGGGGTGCCAGGCTGAGAGGAGAGCGCGAGGCGGGAGGTCACCGCACTTCACGTCCTGACAAAGGACGACCTTGTGCAGCTGGGTAGAGGCTGGGCTCCAACAAAATGGCCGCCTCCTCACCTCAGAGGAAGGGGCTCCCAGGGGCCGGGGCCAGAGAGGACCCTGAGATGTCCCCCTCCCTCGATGAGGGGGCGCTGAGAAAGAAGGGACCCCTCTGAGACAACAGTCCCCACCCCCTCCCCTTCCCCCAACCGGTTCTGGTGAAGCCCCACAGCACCTGGGCCTTGATCTTGGCCGTGATGGGGAGGTGGCTGCCGCCGAGCTGCGTAGACAGGTAGCCTGGCGCGTCTGGACCCTCCGCCAGTGTCTGTTGAATGACAGCTCTTTGGAGAGGGTGGGTGCGCGGAGGGGACAGGCGGGGGCCTGGGGGAGTTGGGGAAGAAGGGGGGGCTCTGCTCCCCCCACGTGGGCGGCCGAGGCCAAGGAGAGGATGGCGGAGGTCGCAGCCACCGAAACACAGGGGTCCCTGAGGGGGATCGTGTCTCTAGGAAGCAGCGTGCGGTGGGGGGAGCGCATCCGCGGCTGGGCTGGAGGGGCTGATGGGGGCCGCGGGGAGAAGATAAAAGTGCCTGTGGGACCACAGACTGTCACTGTGGTGGAGCTGTGCCCTCTTCCTCCCCCAGCCTTGCTCTTCAGCCCGGGGGGCCCCGGGGGGCAGCTGGGGGCGCGGAGCGGGGTGCGGTGGGTTGCCACTTTGATCTCTCCTTGCTTCTGGGCTGCTGCTCCGTCGTGGCGTGTGTGTGTCTTGCCTCTCAGAATTTCCTCAAATCTCTCCCTCTGGCGCCACCTTGTTTGTTCGACCCCACCGCGGGCTTTGTGCGGGGTGGTGGATTGTGTAAAGTGCAGCTGCTGCTTTAAGGAACTGCTCTGGGTTCCTCCTTGCCTCCTTCTTTCCCTTCCACCCTCCCTTCATCCTCCCTTGGGGACTCTGTGTGTTTCTCCCGATTGGTCCTTTGCCCTTTTCCACCCTGCGGCCATCTCCCCGGCATCCACCCCTGGGTCCAGGCTGTGCTCTGCAGGCTACCTTGCCGAGGAAGTTGGTGGAAGACTGCGTCCCAGCCAGAGTCCTGCATAACTGTTTCCGGGCCAGAAGGGACTAGATCTCTAGTGGCAGCTGGAAAGGGGAGGAATGCAAAACGAGGAGAGGCCAGGGACGCTCCAAAGGAGACCAGGAGAGCTAGAATTGCCTCCTGGCATCTGAGGCACAGAGGAAGACAGACAGAGGCGAAGGTGGAGGCCTTAGCAAAGAGAAGCATAGATTCAGGAATGCACAGACTGTGAGCAGAGAAGCAGGGAGAGAGAGAGAGTCACCAGGCCTCAGGGACCAGCGGGCCTCCCCAGCTTCTCTCAGGGGGTTGTGATGTACAGGATGCTAGTACCGGGGCTAGAGCGCCTCAGGGGAGGCTGAGGATGTGGGGATCAAAGGCCAGCTCTCTGGGGTGACAGCGGAAGCCCTAGGCACCAAAGCAATCAGCAGCTGGAAACCCATAGCCTCCTCTACGAGCTGAGCCCTGGGGTGGGCTGCGGCAGCACAGGGAGTTGGCGTCGGGAGGCGGCCCTCTGCACAGACCCCAGGATCATGAAGTGGGGGAGAAAAAGTGACCACCCCTTGGAGAGGGCAAAAGTGTCCCTCACCTTGCTCAGTCATCCAGAATGAACTTTGGGAGTTCCCATTGCGGCTCAGCAGGTTAAGAACCCGACTAGTATCTAAGAGGACGTGGGTTTAATCCCTAGCCTCTCTCAGTGGGTTAAGGATCTGGCACTGCCGTGAGCCGTGGTGTAGGTCGCAGACTCAGCTTGAATCTGGCGTTGCTGTGGCTGTGGCCTAGACCAGCAGCTGCAGCTCTGATTCGACCCCTAGCCTGGGAACTTCCATATGCCACACACAGGTGCAGCTGTAAAAAGAAAAAAAGAAAAAAAAAATTTACAGACTGACTTTGGACCCCAGGCAAGGGTCAGCCACATGGAGATTCCTTCACTCTCTGCTCTCCAAGGACACAGTGACTCCAGGATGGAGAGATGGTGGGGACCTTGCCTGACCCAGCTCTCACACCCTGGCCTTCCCCTAAGGCCCTCCACACCCCCTGCCAACTTGTAAACAACCTCACCAGTACCTAGCCTCCCTCTTCCTTTCCTGTTAACCTCCTGACCTCTTCTCTTCCTAGTTCTCTGGTTTGAGAAAATCGTATCAAGCTCCTTCTGTGTGTTAGGCCCTGGGTAATTCCTCATTCAGGCAGGTGGAGCGAATAGAAGGAGCTTTTTTGTTGTTGTTGTTGTTGTTTCCATCTTCCCCCAAACCTCATTAGGAGGACCAGGCCTTTGGCATCCATCTGAGTGCTGTATCCCCATCATAGATCAATGCCCGACAGGAAACAGAATCCACCTCAGATGGTTCAAGACACTGCAGAGAGGGGGTTAGCGGTGGCGTGGCCAGGAGCCCAATCAGCACATGGAGGTACCAGCAGATTCCTGAAGGGGCAAAGTTGACATGGTATTTCTGGGACCCAGTGAAGCTTTGAGCTGTGGTTAGGGGGCCAATGAACAGAAGCTGTGGTACCCAGGGGAAGGAGAGGAGAGGGAGGAAATGCAGCCATTGCCAGAAAGTATGTTCAGAGCTGGGAGTGAGTAAGGAAAGATACCTTAACCTCTCTCCCCGACCCTCCCATCTTTTGTGGATGTTTCTCATTGGCCAACCCCAACCAGTAGCTGAAGGGCAGGGGAGCCTGGGTGACGTGGTGTTTAGGGTGTACAGTGGTTACCCTGCTTGCAGAGAGCAAGGCAAAGAGGCTGAGAGTGGTTGGGGGGATGGGTACAAGAATAAGCAGCATGGATCTGGATGACGGCTTCATCTGGCCGGGGCTGGGTGTGTACGACACTTAGAGACCCATTTTTAGTAACAGAATCAATATATCAAACACAGAAATAAGTAATCAGTGATTCTCCCTCTTTTCAATTTTTTTTAATGTGGAGTTGATTTACATGTTCTGTCAATTTCTGCTGTATAGAAAACTGCCCCAGTCATACATATATATACATTCTTTTCCTCATATTATCTTCCATCATGTTCTGTCACACGTGATTGGCTACAGTTCCCTGTGCTATACAGCAGGACGTCACTGTTTATCTGCTCTAAATGTAATAGATTCTCTCTTTTGTTCAATTTAAAGTCAACCATATACCAACTATAATGGAAAGAATAAAAATCATTAAAATTTAGGAGTTCCCGTCGTGGCGCAGTGGTTAACAAATCTGACTAGGAACCATGAGGTTGCAGGTTCGATCCCTGGCCTCGCTCAGTGGGTTAAGGATCCGGCGTTGCCGGGAGCTGCGGTGTAGGTCACAGAGGCGGCTCGGATCCCGCGTTGCTGTGGCTGTGGTGTAGGCCGGTGGCTACAGCTCTGATTCGACCCCTAGCCTGGAACCCTCCATATGCTGCAGGTGCAGCCCTAAAATACAAAAGACAAAAAAAAAAACCCCAAAATTTCTTTTTAAATCATTAAAATTAAAAAAATAACCAAAATAAGTCAGTTAAACTTAATAAAATAAAGTTAAATTAAAAGTTAAATAAACGCAGACCCTTCTCTGTGATCCAGCCGGTGCCAGTGCTGGCTTTGCTGGCTGGACCACCATGTCCATCCCAGAGGAGCTGGAGCTGGTGGCGGAGAGGCAGTAACCCAGTCATCGCACCCAAACGTAGAAAGTGGGTCATGCCCAAGAGGGTGTCAGCCGGGGGCTGTGGGAGTTCAGGGTGGGCGGATCACTGCAAAGGTGGTCTCAAGGGGAGAGAAAAACCAGGCTTGGGGGAGAGAAAAGTAGGTCTGGATGCATCAGCTCTGGGCCAGGTGCATGCTGACGCTACCCCCGAGGCCTGCTTACAGGCTGGGCCTGGGGTTCGAAGACACTTGAGTCTGCCCCTGCCTGCCTTTCAGGCACTGTCTGGTGGCCTTCCTTGAGCGTCTGCTCCCTCCGTGGCACCTGGTCCTGTTACCACGTCCAGCTTCCTAAGGCTCTACCCAGACCACGTCGCATCACTGTTCAAAAACCCAGCAGTGGCTCCCAGTGGCCTTCAGAGCCGAGCCCTCACTCTGTAGCCTGCCTGCCAAGGTTCAATGTCAGGTTCACTGTCACCACCAGCACCACCACCAGCACCTGCTTCCCTCCACAGCCCCCACTTTGCAGCCGCAGGCAGCGGGCCGCTCCTCCCCTTCCTTGCCAGCCAGCTCGGGGTTTTCAGACTCGAGCCTGCATCAGGCACCCAGGTCTGTGAAAACGCAGACGCCTGGACCCACCCCCAGCTTCTGATTCAGCAGGTCTGGGGTGGGCCCAAGGCTCTGCCTTTCTCACACGGTCTCAGGCGACAGCTGCTGCTGCTGATCTGTGACCACAGGCTGGAAATCATCACTCCAGCCTGGTGCCTGCCATTCCTCGAGGTCCATTCAGAGCCTTTCTACGACCCCCTCCCCCACAGCCCCTGTCTTTCAGGACCACACAAACCATTTTTCTGTCTGAACTCTGAAAAGTGACTCTCTGCTTGTTCCACTCAGGGGACTTACAGGGCCAGTCTGACAGTGAGCAGAGCGTCACCCCCTGCTCCTTCGCTGATCTCACTCCTCACAGCGAATCAGGCCCCGTGGCCCCACGGCCCGGAGATGATAATTCGGAACCCCTCAAATCGGTTGGTCTCTCTGAGTTCCGGCCTCGTTCTCTCACCTGGATCCTTGCAACCCTGCGTCCTGTGTTGGCCTCCCCACAACTCATCTTTTGCTCAGGAGCTGAAGGGATCCATCTGGAAAATCTGCTGTCCTTCTCTGTGCAAAGTCCTGTACTGGCTCCCCGCTCTTGGTCCCCTTCAGTTGACCATCTTCTCCAGGAGTCCTTCTTTCTTTTCTTTTTCAGGGTTGCACCTGTGGCATATGGAAGTTCCCAGGTTAGGGGTTGAATCAGAGCTGCGGCACAGCCACAGCAAAGGAGGATTTGAGTCGTGTCTGTGACCTACACCACAGCTCATAGCAATGCCAGATCCTTAGCCCACTGAGTGAGGCCAGGGGTCAAACCTGTGTCCTCGTGGATACTAGTTGGGTTCTTAACCCTCTGAGCCACAACAGGAACTCCTTGGGAGTCCTTTTCTGGTCCCATCTGGCAGAGAACCCGCCCCTGGCAGGGGTACCATGTGTGTGGCACGTACCTGTGGATGTCAGCTCAGGGCTTGTGCATGTTGAGTTCCCGGCCTGGCCACCTGGTCCTGCTGACTGATGACTAGTATCTCTTTCAGGCCCTGCCCGTTCTGCAGGGGAAGGCTCAGGTCCCTGCCTGCCTTGGCAAGGCTGCAATGGACCCAGGAACCTCTCTGAGGCATCTGTTCCTGGTGCTGCAACTGGGTGAGTGCTCAGACTCAGACTGGGATGACTGGGAAGAGCAAACAGCGGGCTGGGGCAGAGGCAGGGCAGCCGCACCCTCGAAGCCTGACCTACCTCTTTTTCCACCTAGCGATGCTCCCAGCCGCGTCCAGCACTCAGGAAAAAGAACTGGTGCTGGGTAAGGCCGGAGACCTGGCAGAACTGCCATGCCATGCGCCCCAGAAATCTTTCAAGCCCTTCAGCTGGAAAAATTCTCAACAGGCCAAGATTCTGGGGTCTCAGGGCTCCTTCTGGCACAAAGGTAGGTTGGCTCCACTCTTTGCCCCAGGGACTGACACCTCTCATGTCAGAGCCCAGCTCCTAGTAAATTCTGGGATCCCAGAGCACCTGGCAGGCAGAGAAGCTCAGAGCACCCTCCAAGTCCAAGTTCAGAGACCCCCGCTGCCAAGTGCTAGTGTGCTGGGAAATGGCTTTTGGTGGTCTATTGTAATTTCAATATTTTAATATTCATGGACTTACTTTATTTTATTTTTTTGTTTTGCTTTTTAGGGCCGTACCAGCGGCATATGGAGGTTCTCAGGCTAGGGGCTGAATAAGAGCTACAGCTGCTGGCTTATTATGCCATAGCCACAGCAACGCCAGATCTGAGCAGAGTCTCGACCTACACCACAGGTCACAGCAACGTCGGATCCTTAACCCACTGAGCAAGACCAGGAATTGAACCTGTGTCCTCTTGGATGCTAGTCAGATTCTTTAACTGCTGAGCCATGACGGGAACTCCTCATGGACTTATTTTAATGAATATTCAAACAATTACTATCCTATAAAACCCATGATTTTGTGAATATTGTTGCTACAGATCCATGATGATACTTTGTTTACCACCACTAAAATCTAAGCTCCTGTTGTGGCTCAGAGGGAATCCAACATAATCTCTGTGAGGATGAGGGTTCGATCCCCGGCCTCTCCCGGTGGGTTAAGGATCTGGTGTAGGCCTCAGATGCAGCTCCTCTTCGACTCATAGCCCAGGAAATTTCATATGCTGCAGGTGTGGTCACAAAAAGAAAAAAAAAAAAGCAATGGAGTGAGCAGGTCCTGGTGTCTCAGCCAGTGAAGGATCTGGTGTTGTCACTGAAGTGGCTGGGGTTGCTGCTGTGGTGCAGGTTTGATCCCTAGCCTGGGAAATTCCACATGTCACAAGTGTGGCCAAAAAGGAAAAAAAAAAAAACAGAATGATTTCTTTTCTGGCTTTTAAAATGAAGGGAATTAAGCTCTCAGTATTTCTTAGTAAAGTACTTGCAATAAAGGAGATTTTTTTTTCATAAGCTTTACCCTCATGTTCTTCTTTAAATAACTCTTCTTCTGGGTAAGACCTCTAATGTGACCTCGCACATTTTTGAATAGGCGTGTCATATGAGTCAAAAGTAGAAAAATGCCACCAGCGTGAAATATGTTTCTGTAAATATATTTTTTATTTTGTAAGTTCATTGGATTTATCAGTTTGCATTTCATTGTTTATTTTTAATGTTTTTTAATTATGAAAAATTCAAATTTATATAAAAGTAGGATCATTATATAATGAACTCCCCCTGTATCCTACTCAGCTTCAGTGATTGTCAGTTCGTGGCCAATTTTCTTTCATCTGTATCCACAGCCCCCCATCACCATATTATTGTAGAGCAAATACCAGACTTACGTCAAAACATCTGTAAATAATTTAGTAGGTATCTCTAAAACGTAATGACTTTTATTTATTTATTTTTGTAATAACTCTTTAAAAAATATATCCACAGGAAGGACCTACTGTATAGCACAGGGATCTATATCTAATATCTTGTAATAATCTATGATGGAAAAGACTCGGAAAAAGAATATATGTATATATATGTGTGTATATACATAGATAAAAAACTGAATCACTTTGCTATGCATTTGAAACATTGTAAATCAACTGTACTTCAAAAAAATACATCCACAGTATAACTATTACCCATTAAAAATAATTCCTTGGGAGTTCCCACTGTGGCTCAGTGGATTAAGGACCTGACTTTGTGAGGATATGGGTTCTATCCCTGACCTCAATCAGTGGGTTAAGGACCTGGCATTGCTGCAAGCTGCTGCTCGGATCTGGTGTTGCCATGACTGTGGCGTAGGCCTGCAGCTGCAACTCTAATTCGACCTTTAGCCCGGGAACTTCCACATGCTGCAGGTGTGGCCATAAAAAAGTTCCTTAATGACAATAAATATCCAGTCAGTGTTCAAATTTTCCCAGTTGCCTCGTAATGATCTATTTGAATCAGAATTCAAATAAAAATTCATGCATGATATTTGCTTGATATGTCCCTTAATCTCTTTGAATTTATACATTACTCTTTTTTTCCCCCTCTTGCAACTGGTTGCTGAAGAAATTAGGCAACTGTCCTGTTAAGTTTTGCATAGTGTCACCATTTAACATGTTCCTCTGTCCTCTGAATCTCCTGTAGATTGCTGGTTAGCTCTAGAGACTTGATCAAGTTCATGTGCAATTTTTTTAGTGACTTATTACAATTTAATAACTATAGTCCACATTACAAAATATGTATAGCCCATCACTTTAGATTTGTTTTTGTTTTATTTTATTTTATTTTTGCTTATTTATTTTTTTAAAGTTCTGAAATGGGCAAAATCCCTTTGAGAATCTTTTTTTTTTAAAGCGTTTTTCCTTTTTTTTAGAGCCACACTCATGGCATATGGAGTTTCCCAGGCTAGGAGTCGAATTGGAGCTGTAGCTGCCAGCCTACACCACAACCACAGCAATGCCAGATCTGAGCTGCATCTACGGCAACGCAGATCCTTAAATCACTAATTGAGTCCAGGAATCGAATCTGAATCCTCATGGGTACTTATTTAGTTTGTGACTGCTGAGCCATGACGGGAACTCCCTTGTTTTATTTTATTTTATTGATGTATAGTTTATTTATAATGTTGTATTAGTTTCTGGTGTACGGCAGAGTGTTTCAGTTATATGTATATTCCTTTTCATATTCTATTCCATTATGATTTATTACAGGATACTGGATATGGTTTCCTGTGCTGTACAGTAGGACCTTGTTGTTTATCTATTTTTTAATTTTTTTTTCTTTTTTGGCCACCCCAAGGCATATAGTATTCCCAGGCCAGGAATCAGATCCGAGCCGTAGTTGTGACCTAAGCCACAGCTGTTGCAACGCTGAATCCTTAACCCACTGTGTGGGGCTGGAGAGCAAAGCTGTGTCCCAGTGCTCCCAAAACACTGCCAATCCCATTTTGCCGCAGCAGGAACTCCTCTATTTTATACGTGGTAGTTTGTATCTGCTAATCCCAAGCTTCTAATTTATCCCTCGCCCACCCCTTTTTTCCTTTGGGAACCATAATTTTGTTTTCTGTCTCTGTGAGTCCATTTTTGTTTTGTAAATAAGTTCATTTGTGTCATGTTTTAGATTCCACATATAAGTGATATATATCATTTGGTATTTGTCTTTTTCTTTCTGACTTACTATACATAGTATGATAATCTCTAGGTCATCTATGTTGTTGCAAATGGCATGATTTCATTCTTTTCTGTGGCTAAGTAATATTCCATTGTGTGTTATGTGCCACATCTTCTTTATCCATTCAACATTTAGGTTGCTTTTGGCTATTGTTAATAGTGCTGCTATGAATATTGGGTATATAGATTCAATTTTTTGATAAGACTATTTTATAGGTGGTGTTTTATACTACCAGTTTCTTTTTCTTTTTTTGTCTTTTTGCCTTTATCTAGGGCCGCACTCGCGGCATATGGAGGTTCCCAGGCTAGGGGTCTAACAGGAGCTACAGCTGCTGGCCTTCACCATAGCCACAGCAACGCGGGATCCAAGCTGCGTCTGCAACCTACACCACAGCTCACGGCAACGCCGGATCCTTAACCCACTGAGCAAGGCCAGGGATCGAACCCGCAGCCTCATCGTTATTAGTAGGATTCGTTAACCACTGAGCCACGAAGGGAACTCCACTACCAGTTTCATCATATCAGGAGCCATGTACTATCTGTCACTACTTTTGTGCTATTAAGGTTAATTAAGAGTTCCCACTGTGGTTTGATGGGTTAAGAATCCAACTGCAGCAGCTCAGGTCACTGTGGAGGCTTCAGTCTCTGGCCCAGTGCAGTGGGTTAAAGTATCCAGCATTGCTGCAGCTGTGGTGTAGGTTGCAGATGTGGCTTGGATTCAGTCCTGGCCCAGGAACTTCCACATGCCTCAGGTGTGGCCATAAAATTAAAAAAAAAAAAAAAAGTTAATTAGTGGCTCAAGTTTAGTTTTAAGTAATAGTTATAATAACATTATTTTTAGTTTTTAGGTTTTTTTTAAACAGTCCTTCTGTTTATATCAGGTGATAATGACTTTCTGCTTATTACAGCAAGATACAATTTCCTTTTAAAATAAATTAATTCTGGCATTCTTGTTGTGGTGCAGTGGAAAGGAATCTGACTAGGAACCATGAGGTTACAGGTTCAATCCCTGGCCTCGTTCAGTGGGTTGAGGATCCGGCATTGCTGTGAGCTGTGGTCTAGGTTGCAGATGTGGCTCAGATATGGCATTGCTGTGGCTGTGGCTGTGGCATTGGCCAGCAGCTGTAACTCCCAGTAGACCCTCTAGCCTGGGAACCTCCATATGCCGCAGGTGCAGCCCTAAAAAAAAAGAGACAAAAAAAATAAAAATTAATTAATTCTGGCTCAGATCCTGGGTTGCTGTGGCTGTGGTGTAGGCTGCCAGCTGCAGCTCCAATTGGACCTCTAGCCTGGGAACTTCCATATGCCAAGGGCGCAGACCTAAAAAAGACAAAATAAAATAAAATAAAATAAAAGTTAAAATAGTTTGAAAAAGAAATAGAGGTACATGGCAAGAATTTTAAACCAGACTAATGATATACAGTGACAATAAATCTCCCTCCTACTTCTGATTCCCGGTTCCTCAGTTCCCTTCCCCAGAGGCAATGGTTTTAATCAGTTTCTATGTTTCCTTCAATAGCTGAGCTATGCATATAGAAGCACATATGTATATTGTCCCCTCTTTTCTCACACAAAATCAATTCATCATATATATGTGTATTATATACGTGTATACACAGAGAGAGAGAGACTACATGTGCTAGGTAATTAGGTAATGTTCTAGGTGCTGGGTGTATAATATAATAATAATAAAAAAGACATTCAGGCAGAGAGCACACCATAACAATGCACCTGGTTCTAACCTTTTTTTTTTCCCCTTAAAATTACACAGATATTTTGAGAATTGTTCTATATGCAATATGTGTGTGCATCTATTTATATCTGCATGTATCTGTCTCTGTATTTCTGCCTCATTTCTTTTCAGTGACTGCATAGTTCTTTGTTTTTTCATGATGTGTTTTCTCATTTTTTTTTTTTTTAATTTTCTTACTGGAGTGTGGTTGCTTTAGAATGTTGTGTTACTTCCAACTATGACTGCACAGTTCTTTTGTATAATTATGCCACAATTTACTTGACTAATCCCATATTGTTGGACATTTAGGCTATTTTCAGTTCATTGCTATCATGAACAATTTTTCAGCGAGCCAAACCTTGTATCTTTGGACACAGGTGCAGATGTCTTTGTAGGAGAAATTTTGAGACGTGAAATCAGTGAGCCAGCTTGATCTTTAGATATCTTTTTTTTCAATACAATTTTGTTGAAATGGCATCTGCTATAGTAAGATGTGCCTGTATATTAATGTGCACTTTTCAATATGTTACTTCGTTTATGTAAATTGTATCGATGTTACTGTTTTTTTCTCCAGATTTTTAAAGTATTATGTGCTCATTATAGAGTATCTGGCAAATGCAGAAAAGAATAAGGAACAAAATCAAATGCACATATAATTCCTCCACTCAGAGATATCTGCTATTAACATTTTCATTTATTTCTTTGTTTAGTGTGGAAAATATATATTATTTACACAGATGATATCATACTGTACAAACCTGTTGTCCTGCTCCCTCATAATATTATGATGGGGCAATTAATTATTAGACTAATTGTTATAGTAATCTGTCAGTATTTATTAAATGCAAAATCCTAAAACCTTTTTACCTAGAAATAGCTATTCTGGAAACTCTATTTGATAGAAATAAAAATCGAGAATATTTCATGATACTGGTGCAAGGATGTTGTTATGAGCACTGCTTGTAATATGAAAGCACAGAATTCAAACTGATTACCCCCTAATGAGGGAAGGGTTGAACTAAGGTACAACTGTGGGAAATAATGTAGGTAATTAAAAAAAATGAGGGCTTTCAGGAAAACTGAGTAGACATATGTATTAATTGGCTTGGGTTGCCATAAAATACCATAGACTGGGTGACTCAAACAGAAATTAATTTTCTCGTAGTTCTGGTGGCTGGAGGTCCTGAGATCAGGTTCAGGTACTGAAGAGAGCATTCTTCCTGGCTTGCAGGTGGTCACCTCCGCACTGTGTCCTCCCATGACGGAGAGAGAGGAAGCAAGTTCTCTGGTGTCCCTCCTTATGGGGGCACTAATCCCCCCAGGGAGGCCCTACCCTCTTGATCTCATCTAAATCTAATTGCCTCCTAAAGGTCTCATTTCCAATAGCATCACAATTCGTGTTAGGGCTTCAACATATCAATTTTTTTTTTGAGGGGGGGACACAATTCAGTTCATAGTAACATACTTCTCACTATTTCTTACACTAAATACAACTGCAAACCCTAGACATTATATGTAGTACTAGCATAAGAAGATTCTGAAAGATGCTGAGAAGAGGGCAGTCTGGTAGGGACCTCAGGGCCTGAGGAACAACCTGGTAGTGAGTTTTCTGTTTGCCTCACCTACACCGGTCTTGGCACTGAACGAGCCATCAGCCTGCAAGCTCTGATGGATGCAGATAAAAATAACCTCAACAAAAGCCTGCTCTCTTTAGCCAATGGACCAAGAAAGGAGCAGCCCAGTAAGACAAAAAAAAAAAAAAAAAAAAACCCTCAAGATAATCACTGCTCTACTCCAGCCAAATGCCATAGATAAAACTGTGGCCTCACTCCCTCCCATGCCAGCAAAGTCTGAATAGGAGCCTAAAGTTCCACACCACCCCTGAGGCTGTATGAGGTACCCAATACCCCCACTGGAATGGGGTTAGGGAATGCAAAGTAGAGAATGGGGCTTGCATTGCCACCAGCCAGTGACAAGGCTCCTCCACCCCTGCAATGTCAGTAGAGATCACAGGAGGGTCCTGGACTTCTACCCCCATCCAGCAGTCAGGAGGGACCCTTCCATGCTGAGGTGGTGTCACAGACGTCTAGTGGAGAGTCAGGGCCTTCACCACTACCCAGTAATAACAAGCCACCTCCACTGCAGGGTCTGTGGAGACCAGGTGGGGAGCTGGAGCTTCCTGACCACCTATGAGGAGCATCCCCTCCCAGCACAGTGGAGGATGAGAAGAGAACCTAGATTTCTTCCTCTAACTGGCAGTAATAAGAGTGGTCAAAGAAAGCCAGTTAAAATAGAAGGCTTAAATAAGATCCAGAATCTCATAACACTCAAATGTCCAGGTTCCAACTGAAAATTACTCACAGTGCCAAGAACCAGAAACATCTCAAACTGGATGGGAAGAAGAGCCAACAGATGCCCACACTGAGATGAAAGAGATGGCAGGATTATCTGACAATTTTAAAGCAACCACGATCGAAAAAAATTTTTCAGCAAGCAGTTACAAACATACTTGAAACAAATGAAACATAGAAAGCCTCAGCAAAGAAATAGAGGATAGCATAAAAAAGAAGCAAATGGAAATTTTAGAACTGAAAAAATATGATAACCTAAAAACAAAGGTCAGTGAAGGGACCCAACATCAAAATGGAGGGGGTAGAGGAAAGAATCAGTGAACTTCAAGACAGAACAATAGAAATTACAGTCTGAACAACGAAGAGAAAATAAACTGGAAAGAAATGAACGAAGTCATAGGGAACGAAGGAACGAAGTCATGAGGGACTAAAACAGAAGATCTAATATTTGTGTCACAGGAATCCCAGAAGGAGAAGAAAAAGAAAATGGAACTGAAAAAGTACTGGAAAAAATAATGGCTGAAAACTTTACAAATTTGGCAAGACATATTAACCTATAGATTCAAGAAGCTGAGCAAAGCTTAAGCAGGATAAACCTAAAAAATTCTACATTGACACACCATAATTAAACTTATGAAAACTAAAGACAAAGAAAAAATCTTCAAAACTACCGGAGAAAAATGACATCTCACCTATAGCGTTGTTTTAAAACGCTTTAAGTGAACTATAGTTGACATATGCTAAGTTTAGGTGTAGAACATAGTGATTTGACATTTGCATACTGTATGAAATGATCATCATGATAAGTCTAGTAATAATTTGTCCCCATACAAAGTTATTAACTGTATTTTTTTATGTTGAATATTACATTCCCATGAAGCATTTATTTACTAACTGGAGATGTAATCCCCTTCCCCTATTTCTCCCCACAACCCACCTCTAGGGAATGACAGCAGATTTCTCATCAGAAACCATGCTGGGAGTTCCCTTCGTGGCTCAGTGGTTAATGAATCTGACAAGGAACCATGAGGTTGCGGGTTCGATCCCGGGCCTCACTCAGTGGGTTAAGGATCCAGCGTTGCCGTGAGCTGTGGTGTAGGTTGCAGACGCGGCTCGGATCCCGCGTTGCTGTGGCTGTGGCGAAGGCCGGCGGCTACAGCTCCTGTTAGACCCCTAGCCTGGGAACCTCCATATGCCGTGGGTGCAGCCCTACATAAAAGCAAAAAGACAAAAAAAAAAAAAAAAAAGAAACCATGCTGGCTGAAGGAAGTGATGTGATATTGTTCAAACACAAAAAGAAAAGAATGTAAACCCCAAATCCTATATCCAAAAAAATACCCTTTAGGAATGAAAAGAAATCAAGACATTCTCAGTTCAAAAAAAACTTAAGAACTATCCTAACAGAATGATTCAGGGAAGTTTTTTAAACAGAAAGGAAATGATTAAAAAAAAAAGAGAGAGAGAGGGAGGAGGAGTTCTCTCCCTGGCTCAGTGGTTAACAAACCCTACTAGGATCCAAGAGGATGTGGGTTCGATCCCTGGCCTCGTTCAGTGGGTTAAGGATCCGGCGTTGCCGTGAGCTGTGGTAAAGGTCGCAGACGCGGCTTGGATCTGGCATTGCTGTGGCTGTGGTGTAGGCCAGCGGCTACAGCTCTGATTTGACCCCTGGCCTGGGAACCTCCATATGCTGCAGGTGTGGCCCTAAAAAGACTAAAAAGCCAAAAAAAAAAAAGTGTGTTACAGGAGTTCCCAGTGTGGTTCAGCAGTAATGAACCTGACCAGTATCCATGAGGACGCAGGTTTGATCCCTGGCCTGGCTCACTGGGTTAAGGATCCAGCACTGCTGTGAACTGTGTGTTCTGCAAGTCGCAGACGCGGCTCAGATCTAGCATTGCTGTGGCCGTGATGTAGACTGGTAGCTATAGCTCTGATTCAGCCCCTAGTCTGGGAACTTCTATATGCTGTGGGTTAGCCCCTAAAAGGCAAAAAACGAAAAACAAACAAACAAAAAACACCTCAAAATGGGAGTTCCTGCTGTAGTGCAACAAGATGGGTGGTGTCCCTGGAGCCCTGGGACACAGGTTCAATCCCCAGCCAGGCACAGTGGATTAAGGATCTGGTGTTGCGGCAGCTGCGGCTTAGATCTGAGCCCTGGCCTGGGAACTCCATATGCCATGGGGTGGCCGAAAATGAAAAAAAAAAAATTAACTCAAAATGGACTCTGAACTTAATTGTAAAATTATAACGCATAGGAAAAAACCATCAGGATCTAAGCAAAGAGTTCTCAGACTTGATACCGAAAGCATGATCCATAAAAGGAAAAATTAAAGAAAATAAAAAGCATAGTGGAATCCACAGCAAATTGTTTACAGTAGTAGTTAGGAGGGTGAGCAAAG
This sequence comes from Catagonus wagneri, assembly GCA_004024745.2. NCBI lineage: Eukaryota > Metazoa > Chordata > Mammalia > Artiodactyla > Tayassuidae > Catagonus > Catagonus wagneri. Next base: position 3,080,537 of record PVHT021183648.1, read on the forward strand.
GAAGAGGGAAGTACTGTATCTTATAATTTTTGCAGTTCAAATAATGGGAAAAAAATAACTGAAAGATGAAGTTCCCGTCATGGTGCGGAGGAAATGAATCCAACTGGGAACCAAGAGGTTGCGGGTTCGATTCCTGGCCTTGATCACTGGCTTGAGGATCTGGCATTGCCGTGAGCTGTAGTGTAGGTCGCAGACAAGGCTCGGATCTTGCATTGCTGTGGCTGTGGTGTAGGCTGGCAGCTGTAGCTCCGATTGGACCCCTAGCCTGGGAACCTCCGTATGCCACTGGTGTGGCCCTAGAAACAAATAAAAAAATTAAATAACTGAGATAGTAAAGATTATCTTAACACAACTTTGAGAATGTATATTATGAATATTTTCCATTTCTCTAAAAATTATTTATAAGTATCATTTTGGGTGCCAACCTAATAGTCTGTCAAATTAATGTGCTCTAATATGTAGCCATTATCCTTTTGCCTAATGTTGTACTCTATTAACAACACTGTAATTATTATTTTTCTACCTGCTTTTGGCTTGGATTTTAAAATTATTGTTTTAATAATAAAGTGCTAGAAACAAAATCAGGGATATGAACTTTTAAAAATAGTTGATCTGTACTGCCAGATTACTTCCAGAAAGTTCTGTCCATTTACAGTAGGTCTAGATAATAATGTCACTGTGTGCCTCTCTCGCTAGCACCCTTGCTGGCACTGAGTGTTTTTTTTTTTTTTTTTGTCCTTTTGCTTTTTCTAGGGCCGCACTCACGGCATGTGGAGGTTCCCAGGCTAGGGGTCTAACAGGAGCTGTAGCTGCCGGCCTTCACCACAGCCACAGCAACGCGGAATCCGAGCCGTGTCTGCAACCTACACCACAGCTCACGGCAACGTCGGATCCTTAACCCACTGAGCAAGGCCCGGGATCGAACCCGCAACCTCATGGTTCCTAGTCAGATTCATTAACCACTGAGCCATGATGGGAACTCCCTGAGTGGTATTATTTTAAAAAAAAAATTTTTTTTGTAATTTGGTAGCTGAAAAATACATCATTGTTGTTTTAATTTGCATTTCTATGACCGCCTGTGAGATCGAAACAATGTGCTGCTTTCTAAAAATTCATACATCTTTTCTGTGCATGTTTTTGTTCTGTTCCTATGATTTGATTTTCCTTTTGATTTTCCTCCAGAGCAGCTCCCCTTCCCAGCTTCCTGATCGCTGACAAGGGCGATAGCGTGCTTCTGACTCCCCCAGTGTCTGGACCACAGAGTCCCATTTTTTCCCTTTTTTCAATCCTTTTGAATCAGTCACTGCCTATGGTCATTCCTTCTCCTGGAAGTGTTTTTCTCTTTCACCTTCTTTGTTCTCCTGGGGACGCCACCATCATTAGCCAAGGCCACCTCCCTCTCCCCTGCATTACAGTGGAAGCTTCCTGGCGATTCTCTCAGCTACTTTGATAGCTACTTTGATTCTCTTTCACCGATTTCAGCACTGACTCCCAAAGGGATGCTTTGTACATGGCACTCCCCAGCCAATGAGACCCAGCCTGGAAGCCAAACAATCATCCCCTCAAGCTCACTTCCTGCAGCTCCCCAGCCAGAAGCCTCCATACCCCGGGTATTTTCCTCACCGCATGGAGGTGGTTGGCTCTACTGCTTTCCTAGAGACTTTCCCCCTTCTTGGAGGTCCTTGCTGCAAGCCTTTCCTCTTGTCTATTGCCTGTCTTTCTTTTAAGGCCTGCATCAGCACTGGTCTCCTCCATGGACTGGTTCCAGCCTCGCTCAAACCCTTAGACCTTTCACACAGTATAATCACTTTTACAAAGTATGGAACAGCCTCGAGAAGAGGGTCATGATGAGGCCCAGAGGCGGTTTTAAAAGGGAAGCAAATGGGAGTTCCCGTGGTGGTGCAACGGTAACGAACCTGACTAGTATCCACGAGGTTCGATCCCTGGCCTCGCTCAGTGAGTTAAGAATCTGGCGTTGCTGTGAGCTGCGGTGTAGGTTATCGATGTGGCTCAGATCTGGTGTTGCTGTGGCTTCGGTGTAGGCCGGCTGCTGCAGCTCTGATTCAACCCCTAGCCTGGGTAATTTCATAAGCTATGGGTGTGGTCCTAAAAAAAAGACAAAAAAATTCAAAAGGTAGAAAAGGGCATAAAGTGAAAAGCTCCTCCTGCACCTGTCTCAGGGGTGTTCACTTCCTCTCCTCAGGGACTATCAAGGCGACATTTCCTCATGTTCACCTCTAGAAATACTTGTTCATATACAATGCAAGGTGGATAGGTAGATGATAGATAATAAATAACTTTCCCCCTCCTTTTAGAACAATGGTAGCCTGCTTAATATCTTCCTTTATTCAGTTAATGATGATTCTTGGATATTATTCCAGGAATTCGCGTTGTGGCTCAGTGGGTTAAGAACCTGAGCAGTATCCGTGAGGACATGCGTTCAATCCCTGGCCTCGCTTGGTGGGTTAAGGATGCAGCATTTCCCAGGCTTTGGTGTAGGTCGCAGACGCGGCTCAGATTCCACGTTGCTGTGTCTGTGGCGGAGGCTGGCAGCTGCCTCTCCGATTCAGCCCCGAGCCTGGGAACTTCCATATGCCACCGGTGCAGCCCTGAAAAGAAAAATAAAATTTAAAAAAATGTTTTAAAGCTATTATTCCATCCCAGAACATAAAACGCTTCCTCATTGTTCTCACAGCATCCCACCAAATGGGTGAACTCTCTTTAACCTCCCCTTTCTCGGTGGATATGTAGTTCTGTGTGTGCATCTGCAATTCAAGTAGATACCTCACACTACCCCCCAAAGAAATCGTACAGGTTCGTGTTCCTGCCGACAATGTGCAGGCAAGAGTCTGGGCAACTCAGTTTCCTTATCTGCAAGCTAACTGTTGCAGGACCCATTTCCCAGAATTGTGAGAATTATCTGAGACGACGCATGGAAAGTATTTGGCAGGTAGGAGTGAAAGTATTATTTTGGATTAGTGGGACATTGTCCCTGCTCGGTGAAGGAACGTGCTAGGGCCTCCTCACAAGTCTGGGGTTCTGGAATTAGGCGATTCTGAGAAATTAGCAACTCAGATCAGAAGGGTTGCGGATAGCGCCCTCTGCAGGGTACCCCTACCTCCTCCAACCAGCTGTCTGCCAACAGGTAACACCAAGCTGTCCCCTCGTGTCGAATCCAAAAAAAACGTATGGGACCAAGGATCCTTTCCTCTGGTCATCAAGGGTCTTGAAGTAAGTGACTCCGCGATTTACACCTGTGAAGTGGAGGACAAGAGGACGGAGGTGCAGTTGCTGGTGTTCAGATGTGAGTAGGGCAGGCCTGGGACCAAGGTACCTCCAGCCAATCTCCCTTCCTTCTCGGCTCCCCACGCCTGCACCCAAGCCAGGTCCTGAACTGGTGGCATTTCGACAGTTCAGAGATGGATAAGACAGCGCCCACATCTCTTCAAATGCTCCTCCTGTCTTGGGTCAGGCAGGGGGTGGGGGTGGCGGGGAGGAAAGGCCAGAAGCAGAGGAAGGAGGGAGAGAGACAGGAAGGGGGGGAGCGAGTCCTGCTTTGGGCTGGGGGGTGGGCAGAAGGGAGGTGTTGGGACTAGGGTAACTGCGGGACACCCTTGGTTTCCTGGCTTCTTCCCTTCTCCTTGTGTGACAAGGTGGCCTGCTCCCTCCGCAGTGACTGCTAGTGACACCCACTTGCTGGAGGGGCAGAGCCTGACCCTGACGCTAGAGACCCCCTCTGGTAGCCACCCTACGGTGCAATGGAAAGATCCCGGGAATAAGACCAAGCCTGAGGGCAAGAGCCTGTCACTGTCCCAGGTGGGGCTGGAGGACAGTGGCATCTGGACATGCATTGTCTCCCAGGACAAGAAGACACTGGTGTTCAACAAAAACATCGTCGTGCTGGGTAAGAGGCGCTCCCCTCCTTCCTCGTGTGAGCTCCGCCTGCTCTGCCCTCACTGCCCTGCTCCTGGGTATGGTGTGGCTGGTGTGGCTGGTTTGGGGACCTAGCGAGGCTGGAGCCAGGCCGCCCAGAGCGGAAGTCTGCCCTGAGGGACATGCCAGGCCCTCTCTTCCTTCACAGTCACCCCTCAGGGTGCTGAACATGTAGGAAGGAAGGGACAGGGGATGTAAGGCCCCAGAGGACCCTGGAGAAAGCCCAGCAGAGGAAGATCAAGAGCATCTATTTTCCTTTTTTTTGCATTTTAGGGCCGCACCCGTGGCATGTGGAGGTTCCCAGGCTAGGCGTCAAATTGGAGCTACAGCTGCCAGCCTGCAGAAACCCGTGCCTGCGACTTACACCACAGCTCACGGCAACGCCAGATCCTTAACCCACTGAGCGAAGCCAGGGATCGAACCCACAACCTCATGGTTCCTAGTCAGATTCGTTTCCGCTGAGCCACGATGGGAACTCCAAGGGTACCTATCTTCTTTGTTGTCTCAGCTCCCGCCTTCCACCAAGTTGGCAAATCCAGCAGCTCTGGGACACTAACCACAGCAAATTAGCCCTGATGAAATTCGACGTTACACCCTCAGAATCCTGAGCTAGGCACTGTGAGGGGACCCCGTCCTCGGTGTGCTTATGTGACCCGCGGCAGGGCAGGGTGCCTGGCCTCTGGTTAAAATCCTGGCTCTGAGTTAACTGTGTGTCCCCCTGAGCAAGTTACTGAACGTCTCTGTGTCTTGGTTTCTGTATCTGTACCTGAGGGTGATCCAGCCCACCTCCTGTCATGGGAGATGGGACGCATGGAAGGCACTCAGAACGGTGCCTGGCATGTAGTCAGCGCAATTCAAGGATCTGCTCTTATCTCATGAAGGCTGGTCAATTATGGACCCGAGTCCATGCAGGCCAAATGCCCTCTGTGCTCCAGGATTCTGAGGAGGGAGGGGCCCCCCTGTGCCCGGGCTGTTCCTGGAGGGCTTTTAGCGGAAGGGGGCGCTGCTGCGGGACCTCACTGGGGTGCAGAGCCGGAGAGGTAGGTGGGAATTTAAGGGTCCGAGTGGTGGCCTCGGTATTTGGACTCGCCCGGTCACCTTCTGGCTCCTGGTCGCCCCCACTGCAGCCTGCCGCCCTGTGTGACCCCGGGTTCTCTCCCTTCCCCCTCCAGCCTTCCAGAAGGTCCCGGAAACAGTCTATGTGAAGGAAGGGAACCAGGCGGTGTTCTCCTTCCCACTCACCTTCGAAGCTGAGAGCCTGAGCGGGACGCTGACGTGGCGGCAGGCGAAGGGGGCTTCCTCCCCCCAGTCCTGGATCAGCTTCTCCTTGAAGGACAGGAAGGTGACTGTGACAAAGTCTCACCAGGACCTCAAGCTCCGGATGGCGGAGAAGCTCCCCCTCCAGATCACTCTGCCCCAGGCTTTGCCTAAGTGCGCGGGTTCTGGAAACCTGAACTTGGTTCTCTCCAAGGGGACGCTGCAACGGGAAGTGAACCTCGTGGTGATGAGAGGTGAGGAGCTAGGCTGAGAAGAGGGGGGTGGGGCCTGGGCTGGAGGGTTCTGGCCCAGGACAGGCCCCCAAAGGGATGCCAAGCCCTAGTCACCTGGTGGAGCCAATCAAGGGCCCTCTGGTTTGGGAGCTGGTTTCGAACCGAGGCTAGAATCCTTCCCTAACATCCAAGAGGCAGCCTAGCGCAAGTTCCACTAGAATTCCCAGGGGCACAGGCTCAGAACCAAGCTCTGGTTCTCCCTCCGCCCAACCCAGGGTGACCTAAGGAGGATCAGGAAATCCGCTCTTAGGATGACAGCGATGATGGCAGTGTCCCCATCTTTATCTCCCTGATCATCACAACAACTTCATAAATAATAATGGTTCATACTTGATGCTTTGCACATGCCAGGCCCCATTCAAGAGCCCTGCATGTATTCATCCATTTCATTATTGTCTGAGGCTCAGGTTGGTAAGTAACTCACTCAGGGACCCACAGATAGTAAGCAGTGGGGCTGGAATTCAAATCCAAGACTGCTGGACCTCAAAAGCTGTTTCCTCACTTATAGCTGCATGAAAATGTGCTCTGAGAGGGGTGTCAATATTTTTTTTTAGGGCCACGCCTGCAGCATAAGGAAGTTCCCAGGCTAGAATCAGAGCTGTATCTGCGACCTACACCATAGCTCACAGCAACACTGGATCCTTAACCCACTGAGCAAGGCCAGGGATCAGACCTGCAACCTCATGGATACTAGTCGGTTTCTTAACCCACTGAGCCACAAGGGGAACTCCCAATGCACTGTTGTTTTTTTTAATTACTTAATGAATTTTATTACATTTATAGGTGTACAGTGCATTATTTTGATTGTTGTATGGAATCCCTTCAGAGTGGGCAAGTGCTAGGAATTCCAGAGGCTCAGGCTCCCGGGCTCAGGCTCTTGTCTCTCTGCAGTGACTAAGTCCAAGAACAATGTGACCTGTGAGGTGCTGGGACCCACCCCCCCCAAGTTGGTGCTGAGCTTGAAGCTGGGGAACCAGACTGTGAAAGTCTCAGATCAGCAGAAGCTGCTGACAGTGCTGGACCCTGAGGTCGGGATGTGGCAGTGTCTACTGAGGGACAAAGACAAAGTCCTGCTGGAATCCCAGGTCGAGGGTGAGTGAGGGTCCAGGTTCCATGGCCTCACCCTAAGCCCCTGCATCCTCAACTGCGGGACCCTCCCAGGGCCGGTGGTGACCACCCAGCCTCCCAGTTGCTCTGGAGGGAGTGGTTTATAGGTATGGTGCCTGGACACAGGGGTGACAGAGTGAGGTGGGGTGTGGTCCTAGGTTCCTGTGGTCTACAGCCCACAGATGGCCCCCGCAGCCACCAAGAACCTCCGTGGCTCCTTCTCAAATCCAGATACACACACACACACACACACACACACACACACGGCACACAACCTGGGCTGGTGCTTCTAGCTCCTGAGTCACTTGTGGCCTCTTTAAACCTTAAAACCTCTTCCCCAGCCTTTTCCTTTTCTTTTTCCTTTCTTTTTAGAGCCGCACCAGCAGCATATGGAAGTTGCCAGGCTAGGGGTCAAATCAGAGCCTCAGCTGCCGACCTGCAACAGCAACGCCAGATCTGAGCCGAGCCTGCAACTAAACCACAGCTCACAGCATTACTAGACCCCTGACCCACTGAGCGAGGCCAGAGATGACCCGTGTCCTCATGGATACTAGTCGGTTCCTTAACCTGCTGAGCCATAATGGGAACTCCTTCCCCAGCCTTTTCCTTCCAGCCCCGTTGGCCCCTGAAGAACCCAGGTACCCTGCCCTGCTCCCCCAGCATAAAGATCAGACCCAAGCATGGCTGGGCAGCCAGGCTCTCCGGAGTCCCTGAGAGTGCCCTGTGCCCTGACAGAGGGCAGTGAGCTGAGCTTACCTCTCTCTCTTGCAGTTCTGCCCACAGTGTTCACACGGGCCTGGCCAAAGCTCCTGGCCTTTGTGCTGGGGGGGATCGCAGGCCTTCTGCTTCTCACTGGGTTCTGCATCTTCTGTGTTAAATGCTGGCACCGCAGGGTGAGTGAGCCTCCCCAGACCCTCTGGCACCCCTGCAGGACAAAGTGTGTCTGTGACCTGCTTCGGCTTGGCCTCCTCTGCCCGCCACCCTGCTCCCTCACAGCAGGCTGGGTCCCAACCCAGAACCCACGTGGAGGGAGAGACAAGAAGGCACAGAGTTAGCTCTGGGACAGATGGCCTCAGACACAGCCACCGCTTCTCCTCTCCCAGCTTTCCCCATCCCCTGCCCCCCCCTGCCACCGGGCAGCTTCCTTTTGGAGGCCTGGGACCTTCTCGACCTCTCTCCTTCCTCGGCAGCGCCAGGCAGAGCGGATGTCTCAGATCAAGAGACTCCTCAGTGAGAAGAAGACCTGCCAGTGCCCCCAGTAAGGACCTGGGGGGCAAAGAGGGAGGGTGGGGAGGAGGTGGGGAGAAGGGAGGGGCAGGGAGGAGAGAGGGGTGGGGGTGGCCCAGGACCAGGACACCTGGGATGAGTCTGGCTGTGGCCCAGAGGCCATCCCTGTGTTGGAAGAGGAAAGTAGGCTCCGGGAGCCAGGGACGGGCTGGAAGCAAGGAGTTAGGAAGGAACAGACTTGCTCTTCTTCGTCCCTCCAGCCGACTCCAGAAGAACTACGCCCTCACCTGAGGCCCCGGCCTGGAGGCTCTGCCCGCCTACAGCCTCCCCAGCTCTCTCTCCCCACACTCCGCCCGCCACGTGTCTCCTGCTGGGCTCCTGGACCTGCAGACCTGATGAATGTAGCTGACCTGGCCCTCTGGCCACCTCCTGTCTGCCCCCCCACGTTCGGTGGGGCTTGCTTCTGCTTTTCCAGAGGCTCACTCACACCCTTTCTTCCCCTTTTCCTTTTCCCTCAAGCCCTGGCCCTTTGATGATCTCTTCCCTACTCTCTCCCTCACTGCTCTCTTGGGTCCCAGGCGAGCACGTGGGACCGGCCCTGCCTGGCCTGGAGGGTGAAGTATGAAGCACAGGGCTGTCAGGGTACGGGAGAGAACCCCGGGACCAGAGCGGGCTTGTAGCCCAAGGTCACAGAGCCGGTCAGGGACAGATCCAGATCCAAAGGCTCCTGACTGCCAGGCTGTGCCGCTCCGGTCTGCCTGTGTCTCCCCCTGCCACAGACTCCCTGACCTGTGCACTGGCAGGCACCCTGGGTACCCTTGTGCACAGACACATTTCCTTATCACCCAAGCAGCTCTGCTGGGTTTACAAACCAGTCTCACATCCTATCTTTGAACGGTATGAAAATCCTACAAGGCTGGTAGTGACAGGACAGAGAGAAGCATCTCTAATTTACAGAGTGGAAATGGAACCCAGAGAGGTCACATGATTGCCCAAGTTCACCGGATCCTGCGTGGACTAGCCCGGGTCTCCTGACCGCTAGTGCCACCGCTCTCTCTTGAACACAGGGACAAATACCACACAGATCCCTGCGGCTGGCTAGTCACAGGTGACTGGTACATATCTTGGATTCACAGGAGCCTTCTGCCACAGGGCGCTTACCTCAGAGGGGTCAGGAGGGCCTCCCTGGCTGGAATCCCTCTTTCATCACCTGCTGGCAGCAGTATCCTGTTACCAGAGGACAAAACCATCAGTTCTCCTAATCAGGGCACAGGCCCTGTGGGAGAGGGTGTCAGTGACCTGCCACTCACCCTGTGCAGAACCTTCTGGAAGGTGAGCTTTGCCAGGGGGACAGGGTGGGGAGCTGGCCAGAGAGGGAACCCTCCGAGGGGCCCTCCTGTGAAAGCCGATAGCCCCAGACCCCAATCCCTCTGCCCCACCTTCAAATGACTCAGGATAAAAGAAAGTTGGGGTCACCATTTTTTTCTTCTTCCCTTTGCTTGATCCATGTCTCTCAGGTTCCCCAGCCTCCTCTGCCTTTCTCCTCCCTTCCCTTTCTCACCACCTCTGCAGTCCCTACCCCTTTTCCCTTGGCCTTTCCTTCTAGCTTGCCTCTTCCAGGAAGAACACCCAGCTGCCACCAGGGCTCCTCAAGGCTTGCTTGGTATTCCTGCCCACTCCCCACCCCTACCTCCCTGAGCTGACAGAAAAATGCAACAGACTTACTGTAAAGAAGACGCTCTTCTCCATTTGTGTGTGTGGGGGGGGCGTGGAGGCCGGGGGAGGGAGAGAGAGAAGTGGACTCTTTTCTGGGGACCTGGAATTTTCTGATCTGTGGGGTCAGACCCCCAAGGAGAGGCTGCCCGGCTTGCCCCAGGGAGGAGGTGAAGTTTCCCTGGGGAGGGAGAAAAACCTTTGGAGGCAGATTCCCACCCACCCACCCCAAAAGGCCCTGAGTGTGCGTGCGTGTGATGTACCCGGGGAGAGACTGCAGGGGCTGTGTGTGCTCCGCACATGAGAAACTGTGATGTGTGCCAGAGAACTGTGTGCATCCCCGACACAAGGCTGAGTTTGTGTTCCAGGAGGAAGCAGTGTGTGTTGGGGGGGTGCATTCTAGTCCCGTGTACCCCCATCACTGTCATCATCGCTGCGGCCCCTCATTCCAGCCCCTCACTCCGCAGCCTCCAGCACATGCCCCTGTAAGCTACACCCTGGGCACAGCCCTGACAGTGACACCCGGTGACACACACGTCCTCCTCCCCACGACACCAGCTGCCTCTTTGCGCTTGTGTGGTCGTGTTGAAAACGGGATGGGGTGGGGGCAGAACACGAGCCAGTTCACCAATGAAGCCGGTTCCCAGCCGTCCTCCTCGCCCCCTCCCTCCCGCCCTCTTCCTCGCCCCTCCCCCTCCAGGTCCCCATAGTCCGGTCCCCCGCTCCGCGCCCGACCCCCCCCCCGCCCCGCACAGCTTGCCTCCGTCCCGACCCGGGGCTACGAGCGGCGGGACTCAGGGAGAGAGGGGCTCGGAGACACCTAAAGGGGCTGAGCCCGAGAGGCTGGGACCAGCGGGAGGAGGGAGGCCCGAGGGAGGAGGGAGGAGGGAGGAGGGCTGCGAGCCGGAGCCGGCAGGCGGCGGGAGCCCGGGCCAGCCGCGTCGGGAGTGCGGTCTCCACGGCAGTGCTGGGCGCAGCCCGAGGTAAGGCGACCCCGGCCCTGTCCCCCCCGCGGTGTCCTCCCCTCTCCCCGTGCCGCCTCCTCTCCCCTCAGGCCGGCCCCTCCTCCTCAGCCACCTGCTGTTTCTGCTCTGGAGACCGCGGTGGGTGGCAGGCAGGAGGGAGGAGCCGCCTGACCTTAGCCCTTCACCCCGAAGGGCGAGGGACACCTGTCGGCCCCAGAATCCCCCGGACCCCCTCCCACCGTCCTCATATCTTTCTCCGTCCTTCACCGCCTCACTCTGTCCTTCACGTCCTCCTGCCTCCCCTCTCTGAGTCCCCAGCTCTGCTTCCTGAGCCCACCCGCTGGGCCAGGGTGGGGTGGGTGGGGAGGGGTCCAAGGCGGTAGAGGAGGGTGGGGGGGCTGACCAGTTCCTTCCATCGCCCTCTGGCTGGACATCGCCATGGCAACTAGCGTGCACTGGGCTCCGAGAGGGAAGACAAAGGTGGGGGGATGGACTCGGACCGCTTGGGGAGGGCAGGGGTCTAAGGTTCTGCCACAGGAAATAGACCCACCCACTGCTGTGCCCCATTTTTATCCCTTTTACCCCAAAGCCATCAAGCCCATCCTTCCTGCCTCCGCTCTGCTCAGGGTTTCACCTGATTTCCCCTGAGCCCCCTCCCCAGGACTCAGTGAAGCTCAGAGTCACCAAATTCAGAACCTCCTCCTTACCATCAGAGGGAAACTGAGGCTCCGGGTGGGAGAGGAAAGAGTGGGGGTCTACCAGGGAGAGTGCGAACCTTATTGAACACTGGGCTTTTCTTCTCGGCCTCCCTATTCCCCGCTCCCTCCCTCCATCCATCCCCGCTTCCCCTCAAAGCCTCCTCTCCAGGGGTCTCAGGGCTTTTCCTTCTATTTACAGATACTATCACTTTGCCCCCTCTTTCTTTCTCTTCTGCTCAAACTCTCCTCCTTCCCCCTAGTTCCCCCTCTTTCCATTTCTGGATGCTTCTGATGTCAGTGGTTTCCCTGCCTTCGGGTTCCCTAGCCACCACCCCCCAACTCGGTCCCAGCCTCCTTTCTCCCATCTTCCCTGATCCCCGGCGAGTGGGAGGGCGACCACGCAGGCTTGGGGAGATGGGGCTGAGCACCACTGGACCCAAGAGCCTGGAAGGCTGGGGAGGGGCTGTAACACCATAGCCCACTCTCCAGTGAACCCTCAAGAAGAAACAAGTCTTGCCTCTGCCACCGGTAGCTCTGAGGGCGGATTCAGGGATGTGAAGACAGCGGTTGAGTGGTACTGAGCAGGGGACACAAGAAGGGACCTGGGAATGCAAGAGGGAGAGAAAAATGGCTGACGAAGCATGGGAGACAGGATTCCTTCTTTCCTGGAGATCTGGAAAGTAGGGCTCTTATCTGTGTGGAGTGTTGGAGTGGCTGTCTGGTTTAAGGCAGGAGAATGTTCCGAATACCCTGTGGCCCCTAGTAAGCAGGCATTTCTCTAGAGAAGGGAGGCCCTCGGAGCCAGCAGGAGACCAGCCCCGACCCCCGCCTTTGCCCTCCCACGCCTCATCTCTCCCTTGCAGTGTGTCCTGGTGGCTGAGCCCCACCCCCACAACCCCTGGGGGCATCCAGAAGACCCCCGACTGGTCAAGAACCAGAGGAAGAAGAGAGCTGGAGGTCCTGGCATGGGGACCAGGGCTCCGCAGCCTGCCTCATAGTTGGGAAAGTGGTCAGCTCGCCTCCCGCATCGACTGCAGGGACACTTCTGGAAGGGCCCCACCCAACATGGAGGCTGGGGGCCACCTCTGCTGACCCTCAGTCCCTCCCCTGTCCCCACGCCTGTCCTTAGCTGGGTCAGTCATGCAATGCTGACCCTCAGGGTGGGCCCAGCGGCAGCCTGCCCCGCTCCAGAGCGAGGACTGTGGGCATCATGGGGCTGTGTGTGAGTGGGGCTCCGGGGTGAGACCTAGCCCCCACCCCCAGGAGTCCAAGGGGGGGGTGGGGGGGACCAAGGAAGGATGGCTCGGAGCGGGGCGGGGGCGGAGGAGGCCTCCCTCCGCTCAAACGCGTTGTCCTGGCTGGCCTGCGGGCTCCTGGCACTGCTGGCCAATGCCTGGATCATCCTCAGCATCTCGGCCAAGCAGCAGAAGCACAAGCCGCTGGAGCTGCTGCTCTGCTTCCTGGCGGGCACGCACATCCTCATGGCGGCCGTGCCCCTCACCACCTTCGCTGTGGTGCAGCTCCGGCGCCAGGCCTCCTCGGACTATGACTGGAACGAGAGTATCTGCAAGGTCTTCGTGTCCACCTACTACACCCTGGCCCTGGCCACCTGCTTCACCGTGGCCTCCCTCTCCTACCACCGCATGTGGATGGTGCGCTGGCCCGTCAACTACCGCCTCAGCAACGCCAAGAAGCAGGCGCTGCACGCTGTCATGGGCATCTGGATGGTCAGCTTCATCCTCTCCACACTGCCCTCCATTGGCTGGCACAACAACGGCGAGCGCTACTATGCCCGGGGCTGCCAGTTCATAGTCTCCAAGATTGGCCTCGGCTTTGGCGTCTGCTTCAGCCTCCTACTCCTTGGGGGCATTGTCATGGGGCTGGTCTGCGTGGCCATCACCTTCTACCAGACGCTGTGGGCCCGGCCCCGGAGGGCTCGGCAGGCCCGGAGAGCGGGGGTTGGGGGTGGGGCCAAGGGAGGTGGTTCAGGGGCTTTGGGTACCCGGCCAGCCTTTGAGGTGCCTGCCATCGTGGTAGAGGATGCCCGAGGCAAGCGGCGGTCCTCTCTGGATGGCTCCGAGTCGGCCAAGACATCCCTGCAGGTCACCAACCTGGTCAGCGCCATCGTCTTTCTCTATGACTCACTCACAGGGGTGCCCATCTTGGTGAGACTGGCGTCCCTCCCTCCTGTTCTCTCCAATATCCAGGGCCCAGCATGATCACCCAGCCTCCAGCTCCATCAGCCACACACGCAGCTCAGCTCCACCATCCAGCTGCCTCTCCTCCACCCAGCCCACTGCGTTTGTGAGCTCCCGTCTCCATCACCCGCGTTTCAGTTCCCATCACCCCCAGCAACGCAGCCTGCTCTCCAGTGACCAGTACTCACCCCCGTCATCCGCCCTTCCGTCCCACTCCCTGTCCTCTGGCTCCATCCTCTATCCTGCGGCTCCACGATTGAGCCCCCCCTGACCTGTCGTCCAGCTGCCAAGCTCCACTCTCCACTCCCGAATTCCCTCCGGATACTGCAGGGTCTTGAGCACTCCTGGGTGGCAACCCCAGAGGGCTCGCCCCACCACCCCAGCTTTTTGCATCCCCATCTTGTCCCTTTTCCTGAATTTCCTTTTTTCTTTTCTCTTTTTTTAAATTACTTAATGAATTTTATTACATTTATAGGTGTACAGAAATCATCACAACCAAATTTTATAGCATTTCCATCCCAAACTCCCAGTGCCTCCCGCACACCCCCCCTGAATTTCAATCTGTCTTGGAGTTGGCTGTTTCATCTCTGCTCTTCTCCCTCTGGACCACGGGGCTTTCCTTCCAGTGCTCTCTTCTGATCTTCCTCTGAGCCAATCCCTCTGTTCATCTTCACCTCCGTGACCCTATGTGTTCCCTCCTGATTTCTTGCCCCCTCCGCTGCACTGGGATGTCCTGTCTGGGGTCCGCTGGGCCCCCTGGCTGTGGGCGCTGACCGGTGCCATTCCACCATCGTCCCGCCAGGTGGTGAGCTTCTTCTCCCTGAAGTCGGACTCGGCTCCCCCGTGGATGGTGCTGGCTGTGCTGTGGTGTTCCATGGCACAGACGCTGCTGCTGCCGTCCTTCATCTGGTCCTGCGAGCGGTACCGCGCCGACGTGCGCACGGTGTGGGAGCAGTGCGTGGCTATCATGTCCGAGGAGGATGGCGACGACGGTCAGAGGAGGGCCTGGGATTGCCTCCCTTTCCGGCCCTTTTCTACCAGCCCTTCGTGTGGGGACGGGCTGCCCTGGAGTGCCCCCTGCTGGACAGAGCCTGCGCCACCCTTGGGCTGACTCCCGCTTTCCTCTCCCCCGTCCTCTCCCTGAGGCAGGCGCACTGCTTCCTTCTGCATGGAGGGCTCCCGTCACTGGGCGTCCACACCCCTCCCACGCCCCCACCCCCGCCAGACGGTGACAGCTCCTGGGGCGGGGTGGGGGTGGGGAGGTAACTGTTTCAATTAAGTGTGTGGATATGTTGAATCACTAGGGAGTCAGCCATGAAGCAACGGACTCTTAGCCACTCCTGCTTTCCTCTTAGAATTTACAGATTAACGGGGACAGGAGGATTCTCCAGAGAACTTATAAGGGGGGGGAGCTTTTAAAGGGGGTTGGGAGGTGGGTATTCCCTGCTGGTAACCACTCTGCCCCTTTTATCTCCTAGATGGAGGCTGTGATGACTATGCAGATGGCCGAGTGTGCAAAGTTCGCTTTGATGCCAACGGGGCCACAGGACCAGGGGGCAGGGACCCTGCCCAAGTGAAGCTGCTGCCTGGAAGGCACATGCTCTTTCCACCTCTTGAGAGGGTCCATTACTTGCAGGTATGGGACTAGGCCGTACATCTCCTATTCCGGGTGGCCCCTCACTCCTTTCCTCCAGTCTCTCATCCATCCCTAGTCCTGGCCTGCAGGGCACAGACCTCCCAGGCTTGCCCACCGGAGGAGGTTTTACGAAAAGTGTACTGGGTGGAGCCACCTGCTGAGAGTCCCCATTTCGGGTTTCTGCCTCCATCCCCTTTGTCCCTGCAGCACCTCTGGGTCCACTTGCCCCTCTCCCCAGGTCCCTCTGGCCCGCCGTCTGTCCCACGATGAGACCAACATCTTCTCTACTTCTCGGGCGCCAGGCTCCTTCCTGCACAAGTGGTCATCCTCTGATGACATCCGGGTCCTCCCAGCCCAGAGTCGGGCCCTAGGGGGCCCTCCTGAGTACCCGGGACAGGGACAAAGGCTGGAGGATGGGGAGGATGAGGAGGAAGCCGAAGGTGGGGGGCTGGCCAGCCTCCGCCAGTTCCTGGAGGGTGGGGTTCTGGGGTCAGGTGGGGGACCTCCACGGGGTCCAGGCTTCTTCCGGGAGGAGATCACCACCTTCATCGACGAGACACCTCTGCCTTCTCCGACTGCCTCGCCTGGACCCTCTCCTCGCCGGCCCAGGCCACTGGGCATCTCACTCCGCCGACTCTCCCTTGGGTCCCCTGATAGTAGAGCCATTGGACTTCCTTTGGGGCCAAGTGCAGGGCGACGCTGCTCCCTGACAGGAGGCGAGGGGGGTGCACGAGCTTGGGGAGGATCCTGGGGCCCAGGTAACCCCATCTTCCCCCAGCTGACCCTGTGAGCCCAAGTGGGCCCGCTGGACTGAGAGGAGGGGGGCTGGGTGGGTTGTTCCATCCCTGAGCCTAAGGTGGCTGCTCCAGACTCTAAGGAGATGTGCTGGATCTGGGGCCCTGGAACCCCTGCTGTCTCCCCTCAAGTCACCGGATGCCAAACTCACCTTCCATCATCACTAGCAAAATGTATTAAAGTCTGAAGTGTTACCATGGATACCTCTGTGTCCAGTGTGCTGTGGTGGCAAAGGGGGTGGTCAGAGGCTTGGGGGGTGGAATGGCTCACAGAAGACAAAACAGCCGAGGCAGTGGACAGAGGCGCAGATATATACGCAGAGGAGGAGAGATGTGCAGACAGCACAAAGACAGGCTTATGAGGGCAACGCCTGCTGGGGTAGGGGGTACGGGGAGGCTCTTGAGCTTACTGGTTTGGGGTGTGAAGGATCTTTGTTGAGATCTGTAGGGCTGGTTTTCGGGGAAATCTCTAAGTCCCCTGCTTCAGCTCGCCTCCTTTCCCCAAATCTGCATGTGCCCACTTTCTCGGCAGGAAAGCGTTTGGGCCCACGTGGTGTCACAGGCTTGGAGTTTACCCTCACCCCTGCTGCATTCTAGAGCTCTTTTTCCCAAAGTGTGCGTGGGTGGGTGGGCGTGTAGGAGGTAGGCACACTCCCTTTCGTGGACTCTAGGCTGGAGGGGAACATAGCTGCAGTAGCTACTGCCACCCCGAGGGCCTCTGGAGTTGGAGTCCGGGGTCCTAAGAGGCTCCTCAGGGTGTCTTAGGCCAGCTCCAGTGCCAGCCATCGGCTCTGCTCGCTCCACGGTCTGTTTCTCGCCCCTGCTACCTCGCTTATCCTAAAGCCCGCGTTCTCCACGTTCTGCCAGGCGTCCTCTGACTCCTGTCTCCCAGACCGGCCTCTCCCAGGGTCGTCTCGGCTCCATCAGCTCCGGTCGGCGCCGCTCTTTCCTCCCCTCTTCCTCTCCTCCCTCCTCTCCATCGCTCCTTCCTTTCCCCTCCCTCTCCCTTCCCCCTTTCCCCTCTCCCTCTCGGCTCCCGCAGTTCCCTCGGGCAGCTGGCCGGCAGCTTTGGCACGATGCTCCGGCTCCTCCGGTTGTTGCTGCTCCTGCTGCTGCTGCCTCCCCCGGGGTCCCCCGAACCCCCCGGCCTGGCCCTGCTGTCCCCGGGGGCGCCCCCCCAGGCCCCCGACTTGCTCTACGCCGACGGGCTGCGTGCTTACGCGGCTGGGGCCTGGGCGCCGGCTGTGGCTCTGCTGCGGGAGGCGCTGCGGAGCCGGGTGGCGCTGGGCCGCACGCGGCGGGACTGCCGGACGCGCTGCGCAGCCGAGCCCGGGGCCGCGCTCCCCGCCCTGCTCCCCGCTGCCCCGGGGCCCGGCGCGGCGCGGGGCGCCTGGGAGCCGCTTCTACTCCGCGCCGCGCTCCGGCGCGCCGAGTGCCTGACCCAGTGCGCCGCGCGGAGGCTGGGCCCGGGGGGCGCGGCGCGGCTCCGCGTGGGGAGCGCGCTCCGGGACGCCTTCCGCCGCCGGGAACCCTACAACTACCTGCAGAGGGCCTACTACCAGGTGCGCGGCCCCAGGGATACCCCGCCCCGCTGCTGTCCTGCTCCAGCTCCAGGGAGGGACGGCGTGCCAGCGCCCGGACTCGGGTGGGGCCGTGTGGACGGGACCTCTCCTTTGGAGCCGCTCATATCAAATCGCGACAAGCACCCGTCGAGGGGGCAGAGGGACAGCCTCGGGAGGGTGGGAGCAAAGTTGGAATGGGTGTCCTGCCGCGGGGTGGAAGTAGATGGAAGATGGAGGGCAGGGGCCTGGCGTTCTAGGAAGTCTTACTGAGACCTTCGTGGGGTGACAGCCGCCCCTTCCTGGAAATGAGGCGGAGGGGATAGGGGCTAGAGATCATGAAGGCGGGGTGTGTGTGTGTGTGTGTGTGTGTGTGAGCATCCACTTTGGCAGGAGGGCGCTTCGCAAAGTAAGAAGGGGGGGCAGGGCTGAGGGGACACTGCGCAGCTACTGGTACGGTAGCTATTGCCTACTAATGCCTACGTGGCCTGGCCGGGGAAGGGGGGCGCTGGTCACCCACACCTCAGCTCAGGGTCCTAGAGACCTGCGACTTTTGCTGGTCGCAGGGGTCAGCCCCACGTCCCCACCTCACTCAGCCATCACTTCCACCTTGTCTCCCAGACTGCGAACCCAGGTCCCTCTGCCCATATCCCACCCATTCCATTCTTCAGACCCCCTCTCCTTAGCTCCCAGACTCCTGAGAGTCCCAACGCACTGGGCGTCTGGAGGTTGGGAGGTAGGCAGTTCTGAAGGCTCTTGGGCAGTGCCAGATGCATCTGGGTGGGCAGGCTGGTAGGGAGGCAGAGTCTGACACCCCACCTCAGGGCTGACTCCCTCATCCTTCCCGATTCTCAGCTGAAGAAGCTGGATCTGGCCGCGGCCGCAGCGCACACCTTCTTTGTAGCAAACCCCACACACCTGCAGATGCGGGAGGACATGGCTAAGTACCGGCGGATGCCTGGGGTTCGGCCCCAGAGCTTCCGAGACCTGGAGACGCCCCCATATTGGGTAAGACCCTCAGCATGACCCCTATCCCGTTCCCAGCCTTTGGATGGGTACACAGGTCTCACTGCACTGTAGCCCTGTGCACTGGGCACTGAGAAATCTGGGTACAATCAGAGTTCCCATTGTGGCTCAGAGGGTTGAGAGCCTACCACAGTGTCCTTGAGGATGCAGGTTCCATCCCTAGCCTTGCTCAGTGGGTTAAGGATCTGGCATTGCCGCAAGCTGTGACATAGGTGGAGAATGCAGCTCGGATCCGGCCTTGCCGTGGCTATGGTACAGGCCCTCAGCTGCAACTCCAATTCGACCCTTAGCCCAGGAGCTTCCATATGCCTCAGGTGCGGCCCTAGCCCTATAACATTTTTAAATAAATAAATAAATCTGGGTGGGTCCCCAGTGACCCTGTTGGGGAGTCTCTCTCTGGGGCTTGTTTTCTCCCCGAGGATCCTAAAGCCCCCTCCCTGTTTTAGCATTCCGGTTCTGAGTCCCGCCCCCGTATTCCCCAAGGTGAGCTGAGATCTGGGGTCTAGACCCTAAGTGGGACCAGCACCCCTTCCCTACTTTCTCCCTCCCAGTCCAGTTTGGCGCCCCCTTCCCCCAGCATCACAGGTGACCGACCACTCCCCTCCCCAACAGGCAGCCTATGATACCGGCCTGGAGCTGCTGGGGCGCCAGGAGGCAGAACTGGCACTGCCTCGGCTAGAGGAGGCCCTGCAGGAGAGCCTGGCCCAGATGGAGAGCTGCCGGGCTGGCTGTGAGGGGCCTGAGGAGCAGCAGAGGGAGGAGGAGGAAGAGGGCACTGGGAGCCAGGGGGGTCTCTATGAGGCCATTGCAGGTAAGGAGCTGGAGTGCGGGGTTCATGGTGCCCGACGAGGCACATCACCAGCTGAGCGGCTGCGTGTGTGTCCCCCCGCCACCCCCCGCAGGGCACTGGATTCGGGTCCTGCAGTGCCGGCAGCGCTGTGTGGGGGACACAGCCACACGTCCTGGTCGCAGCTTCCCTGTCCCCGACTTCCTTCCCAGCCAGCTGAGGCGGCTGCATGAGGCTCATGCTCAGGGTCAGTGGGGGCAGGGTGAGCCCTGGGGGTGGCTGGAGCTGGAAATAGGGAGGGTGAGCGTTTGTCTCTGAGGGCAGCCTGAGCCTCGTCTCTCCATCGCTCATCTGTCTCTGCATCCAAAGCTGGACAGGGCTCCACGGGGACCGTCACCTCGGGAGGACTCTAGCTGGCTCTCCTTTGGCACCCCTGTGAACAGCGCAGGGGATGGGTCACAGGGCTCCTTCTGCTTCTCACCTTCCTTTATTTCCATCCTCTCCTCTCAACTCCACTCATGCAGCTCAGGTAGGTTCGAGCAGGCTTTGGAAAGAAGCAGTGGATGGGCCTGTCTGCCGGGTGGGATGGGGGCTTTGGAGTCGGTTGGCCCTGGGAGACCACCTTCTCTGGCTCTGCTTCTTTCTACCTGGCTCCCGGCCTTTGCCTGGACCTCACTGTGGGACTTGGTCTCTGGGCCCCACCCCGCCCTGTTTCTCTCTCTCCAGTGGGGAATCTGTCCCAGGCGGTGGAAAATGTCCTGAGCGTCCTGCTCTTCTACCCAGAGGACGAGGCTGCCCAGAAAGCTCTGGACCGGTACCAGGCCCAGCTGGGAGAGCCGAGACCTGGCCTCGTGCCGAGAGAGGTACCCCCACACTGCCCTGTGCGGTCGCCCTAAATCATCAGATGGAGAAGTCACTTGGACCCTGTCCTCCATACTGGCCAAAGACCACCTCAAGCCCAGCATCTGGCTTGTCTCCACTTCCTGCTCCCCACTTCAGACTCTAATTTTTTTTTTAATTTTTTTTAGGGCCTCACCACGGCATATGGAGGTTCCCAGGCTAGGGATCGAATCAGAGCTGTAGTTGCCAGCCTACACCACAGTCACAGAAACACGGGATCTGAGTCGCGTCTGCAACCTACACCACAGCTCACGGCAACGCCGGATCCTTAACCCACTGAGCGAGGCCAGGGATCGAACCGTCATCCTCATGGTTTCTAGTGGGGTTCGTAACTCGCTGAGCCACGACGGGAACTCCACAGACTCTACTTCTGAGTCCAAGCACCTCTTCTCGTAACCTCACCCTTGCCTGCTCGCATCTATGCACGAGCGCACACACTCACACACATGTCCCCGCCGCCACCAGCAGGAGCCCCAATGCCCAAAGCTGCTGAGGGAGGAGGGTTGAACTCAGGGACACAGCCAAGGTTAGGAAGCCTGCGGGCTCCCCTGGAGCTGCCCTGCTCTCTCCCCTCCAGCCTTAACCTCCCTGTTTCCCCCCATTGCTGTCCCCTTCCAAGGACATCCGGCGCTTTGTCCTTCGATCGCTGGGGGAGAAGAAACAGCTCTACTATGCCATGGAGCACCTGGGGGCCAGCTTCAAGGATCCTGTGAGTGATCCCACTTCTCCCCACCCACCCTCGGTGCTTCCCCGGGAGTGGATGTGTAATGTCCATTCCCAGCAGTGCTCCCCATTTCTCACAACCCCGCAAGGCTTTCTGAGGACCCCGTGTCCCAGTGTTACAGGGACAGAGGCAGGCGCCTGTAGTTAAGGGTGGCTTTGGGGTCATGCAGGTCTAAGTGTTGGTCTCTCCTCTGCCACAAACAAGCTCTGGACCCTCCCTCCCTCAGCCTCAGTGTCTTTCACTGTGAAATGGGAATAATCACACTTATCTCTTAGCCCTGTTGAAGCCATGTCACTTTTTTTTTGCTTTTTAGGGCCACACCTCAGCATATGGAAGTTCCCAGGCTAGGGGTTGAATCAGAGCTACAGCTGCCAGCCTACACCACAGCCACAGCAGCGCAGGATTTGAGCCACGTCTGCGACCTACACCACAGCTCACGGCAACACCAGATCCTTAACCCACAGAGCGAGGCCAGGGATGGAACCCGCAACCTCATGCTTCCTAATCAGATTCGTTTCTGCTGCATCATGACAGGAACTCACATGTCACTTTTTTTTGGGCCACGCCCAAGGCACGCTGAAACTCCCAGGCCAGGGATCGAACCCACACCACAGCAGTGACCCAAGCTGCTGCAGTGACAACACCAGATCCTTAAACCACTGCAGCATCAGGAAAATCCAAAGCCATGTCACTTGATGCAAAGTACGGAAAGCTCTGTCACCGCTGTGTCTTTTTGTTGCAGTTATGAGAGGAAACTAAAGAGCAGAGGCTATGCTCAATAGCGCAAGAGCATAAGGCAGGCACACTCGACCTTCTTTGTCTTTTTGCCTTATCTAGGGCCGCACCCGCGGCATATGGAGGTTCCCAGGCTAGGGGTCTAACAGGAGCTGTGGCCGTCGGCCTTCGCCACAGCCACAGCAATGCGGGATCCAAGCCGCGTCTGCAACCTACACCACAGCTCACGGCAACGCCGGATCCTTAACCCACTGAGCAAGGCCAGGGATCGAATCCACAACCTCATGGTTCTTAGTCGGATTCGTTAACCACTGAGCCACGATAGGAACTCCCCTCGACCTTCTTGACACCATTCCCTTTTGGACAGGATGCTTCTTTACTGGAGAGAAGGGGGCTGTCCCCCGCATGTAGGACCATGCAGGCCAGGCCAGCTTCCCTGGCCTCTACCCAGTAGGTGTCGCTAGCACTCCCCAGGTAGTGACAATCAAAAACATTTTCAGTAGTTCCCGTCGTCCCTCAGCGGTACTGAACCCTACTAGTATCCCTGAGGAGGGCAGGTTCCATCCCTGGCCTCACTCAGTGGGTTGAGGATCTGGCATTGCTGTGGCTGTGGTGTAGAGCGGCAGCTGCAGCTCCAAACTGACCCCTAGCCTGGGAACCTCCATATGCCATGGGTGCAGCCCTAAAAGCAGGGGGAAAAAAAAAAAAAAACCAAAATATTTTCAGATGTTGCAATGTCCCCTAATAAGCAAATCTCCCTGTTTGGGAACTGTTAGTTAAATATCAGCTCTGTCCCTTACCAGCTGTGCGATCTTGGCCATGTTACTTTACTTCTTTGTGTCTCAGAGTCCTCAGTTGCCAAATGGGCACATTAATACTACCTGTCCCAGAGTTCCCCAGTGGCCCATTGGCTAAGGAATCGACATTATCACTGTAGTAATGAGTTTGATCCCTAGCCTGGGAACTTCTGCACGCTGCAGGTGCAGCCAGGTAAAAGAAAACAACAAAAAAACTACCTGTCTGCTAAGACTGTTGGGAACTTTAAATGATAAATCTCACTTCTATTTATAAAGCTCTTGAGGAGTGTCCGTCATGGCGCAGTGGAAACGAATCTTACTAGGAACCATGAGGTTGCACGTTCGATCCCTGGCCTTGCTCAGTGGGTTGGGGATCCAGCGTTGCCATGAGCTGTGGTGTAGGCCAGCAGCTGTAGCTCCGATTAGACCCCTAGCCTGGGAACCTCCATATGCTGCAGGTGTGGCCCTAAAATGATAAAAGCAAATATATATATATATATATATATTATATACCTATATACATATATATATATGGCTCTTGAATAGCACCTGGCAAAGAGCACTATGAGTTGAGTTGTCATTATTATTATTACAGAGTTTGCCCAGTGCCCAGGGCTCCGGACAATGAGTCCAGGGCTTTCCCCACCTCCACCTTCCCCTCTGGAAGCAGGAGGACCTCCATGTTCAGCATCTGCTGTTAGGGATTCGAGGGTCGACTCGATGGGTGATGGCACTTTCCCCCCCAGGATCCCTGGACCCCAGCAGCTTTCATCCCTGAAGCCCTTAGAGAAAAGCTCAGGTAGGAGGTTCCCTGTGGTGGGAGGGGCGTGGCCTGAGCTGGAAAGGGAGGGGAGGGGTCCTGGGAGGCGGGGTCCGGGGAAGATGGGTCTGGACTGGCCCGAGTGTCCACTGAGCTGAGCGTGTCTCTCACCCCTGAGAGAGGATCAGGAGAAGAGGCCTTGGGACCATGAGCCACCCCAGCCGAAGCCCTCGACTCACTGGAAGGGTGAGTTCCTGGGGGGGCAGGAGGCAGGATCCTGGAGGGGCTGGGGAATGCCAGCTACTGCTGGGCCTGCCCTCAGGGGACCGTCAGCCCTGTGCCCTGTCCCGCCCCTGCAGATGTCCTCCTTCTGGAGGGAGTAACCCTGACCCAGGACGCCAGGCAGCTGAATGGATCAGAGCGAGCCGTGCTGGACGGGCTGCTCACCCCAGCTGAGTGTGGGGTGCTGCTGCAGCTGGCCAAGGTGAGAAGACCTGTGTGTAGGGGGCACCACCACTGCTTGGGGACCCTCAGGCCCAGCTGCCTGTTCCCTTGCTCTTGGCCCGCCCCATGTCCCGCCCTCTCTGACTCTCCAGTGGGGACTATGTTGGCCTCCTCGCTCTGGACAAATTCCTTTCTCTTTCAACTTAGCTGACATGGGCAGAAATTTTACAAAAGAATTTTGCTCAAAATTGATAGGAAGGACAAAACAAAAAAACATAAAGGCATCAAAAGGAGTGAGTGTGGGAGTTCCTCTTGTGGCTCAGCAGGTTAAGAACCCAACTAGTATCCATGAGGATGCGGGTTCGATCCTGATCCCCAGCCCTCGCACAGTGGGTTAAGGATCCGGTGTTGCAGCGAGCTGCAGCCTAGACTGGCAGCTGCAACTCTGATTCGACCCCTAGCCTGGAACTTCCATACGCTGCAGGTATGGCCCTAAAAAGAGGGGAAATAAAGGCGGGGGCAGGGAGTGAATGTGCAGGTGAGGGTTCCTTGGTTGGCCGAGAGCTTGGTCATTGGCTCAGCAGACACACAAGTTGCTTCTTCGTTATCACATCCTCTCCTGGTTTGGGTTGAATGATTCACATTCACCAAGTTGAATCAGCCGGTTTATGAAGCTTCAGTCCTCATTCTGGGCTAATGTTGCTTCAACACACACCCTTTGGGCACCCGCTGTGTACTGGAAACTCCTGGGTTCCAGGGAGGGGTAGAGGAACAGACCATGCTTTCAGGAGCTCAGTGTATAGAGAAGGACTCAGATGTGGAGACTCATAATCAGATTGGGTGGTAAGTCTGATAAAAGCAGTACGTACTCATCCAGACAGAAGTGCTGAGATGCGGAGTCATGGAAGGCTTCCTGGAGGGGGTGGCATTTGAGGCCAATCTTTTCCCTTTTTTTTTTTAGGGTCTCACCTGTGGCTTATGGAGATTCCCAGGCTAGGAGTCTAATCGGAACTACAGCTGCCGGCCTACACCACGGCCACAGCAATGCAGGCTCTGAGCCGCTTCTGCAACCTACACCACAGCTCACGGCAACGCCCGATTCTTAACCCACTGAGCGAGGCCGGGGATCGAACCCACAACTTCATGGTTCCTAATCGGATTTGTTTCGGCTGCACCACAACGGGAACTCCTGAGGCCAGTTTTAAGGATGAGTCAACCAGAGAGCAAGGGAAGGAAAGTCAGGCTGCAAGGGAGAAGAACAAGGGGGTTCTGGGAACCGCAGTAGAGCACAGGAGATAAAAGCATGGGCCAGCCAAACGGGGATTACCTGTGTGAACTTTGGCAACTTTTTTTTTTTTTTTAAGCTTTTTAGGGCTGCAACCAAGGCCTATGGAGGTTCCCAGACTAGGGGTCCAATCGGAGCTATAGATGCTGGAGTACGCCAGAGCCACAGCAACATCAGATCCGAGCCGCATCTGCAATCTACACCACAGCTCATGGCAACGCCAGATCCTTAACCCACTGAGTGAGGCCAGGGAAACAAACCCGCAACCTCATGGTTCTAGTCAGATTTGTTTCCACTGCGCCACAACAGGAACTCCTGGGCAACGCTTTTTAAAAATTATTATTTATTTATTTATTTTTGGCTGGGGGGTACAGCAGCTTGATGTGGGATCTCAGCTCCCAGACCAGGGACTGAACCTAGGCTGCAGTGGTGGAAGCATTAAGTCCTAATCACTAGGCCACCAGGGAGCTCCCTATTTTAATTAAAAAAAAATTTTTTGGGGGGTGGTGCTAAATGTATTGTAATGTCCCTGAGCCTGATTTCGTCCTCTATGAGATGGGGCTAAATGAGGCGGTTTTGTTGTAGGGTTGTTGTGAGGATTAAATGAGTTAGTGCATGGTAAACCTCTCCGAAGAATATAGAAAATGCTGGGTATTAGCTGTGGCTGTTATCACCCCGCTGAATATTTTCCAGAGGTGGTATAGGGTGGAGGTATAGGAGAGATGGAGAAGGGCCTCTGTACCCTACCAAGGACTTTGGACTTTATTTGTAGGTGGTGGACTTTTCCAGTCTCATAGGATCTCCAAGTGCGGGGTGTGGAGTCCGCTTCCGGTAGAACCGGGAGCTCCCTCTAGTGGCAGTATGGGGAATGCAGTGGGAGAGGGCCATTCCGAGGGAGCTTTGTGGGGGTGGGGGGGTGCTGCAAGAGTGCCACTGCCCTAGGTTAGGTCCTCATTTAAAAGAGAAGTTCCCGTCGTGGCGCAGCGGTTAACAAATCCGATTAGGAACCATGAGGTTGCGGGTTCGATCCCTAGCCTCACTCAGTGGGTTAGTGATACACGCGGCTGGGATCTGGCCTTGGTGTGGTGTAGGCCCGTAGCTGCAGCTCATATTTGACTCCTGGCCTGGGAAATTCCATGTGCTGCAGATGAGGCCCGAAAAAGAATACAGAGAGAGAATTTAAGGACTAAATGGAAGAAGAAAGGAATTAAGGATGGCTCCCCAAGTAGCAGACCTTCTTTCTGTTCCTTGATGACATTAAACTCATTCTGAGCCCAGTACCCTTGCACCTATTTCTACTGCCTGGAAAATTTTTTCTCTCAGATATTCCTTTATATCATTTGGTTTCAATTTATTTTTTTTAATTTTATTTTGATCACGCCCATGGCATGTGGAAGTTCCCAGGCCAGGGAACAAACCACAGCTGTAAGCAGAGTCACAGCAGCAACAATGCCAGATCCTTAACCCTCTGAGCAACCAGGGAACTCATGGTTTCAATTTAGATGTCACCTGATGTCAATTAGCTGTCCCCTGACCCGTGCCAAGGCACTCTCAAGGTTGTAACACTGCTTTAATTTTCTGTGTTAACACTTAACCACCATCTGAACTGATCTGGTTTGTTTCTTACTCAAAATATAATCCCCCTGAGAACAGGAACTTTTCATGTTCACGGTTAAGTCCCCAGTGCCTGGAATAATGCCTGGCACATAGCAGGTGCTCAGTACCTACTGAATAAATGAATATAGGAATAGAGTGTTAGATGGCTTGGGTGGCTGGTGGCCTCCCAGAGCAGAGGCTTGTATATGGGGTATCTCAGCAGTAAGACTTTAAGTTACAAAGAGCAGACAGAATCCTGTCAGGAGGGGGACATGCAGATACCAGGAGATGCCCAGGTGATGAGACCGATGTAGGGGGTTGGGTATTTGGGAGTCGCATGGAGGGTTCTCACTTCTCCAAGAGCGTATCAGGTGAAAAGAAGTCAGAGATACCACGGCTGAGGCCGTGTCCCCATCCCGAGTCCCCAGGGACCTGGCCCCACCCTCCAGCCTCCTGCCCGGGTCCTGTTTCTGAGAAACTCCTCTCTTCTCGGCTCTTCAGGGACAGTGAAGCAGCCCCTCCTGCCCCCTTCCCCAGCTGTCCTTACCTCTCAGAGCCCTCCGCTTTCTCTCTCGAGTTCCGCGCGCACATCTTTACTGACAACGCACATGGGGGGGCCAGTCATTCTCCAGGAAAGGGCCAGGGCGCTTCTAGTGTCTTCCTGGGCCCCTGGGAAAGAGTGGCTTCACCATCAACTACCCCCTGTTTAGGACGCGGCCGAGGCTGGCGCCAGGTCGGGCTATCGGGGCCGCCGCTCCCCACACACCCCCCACGAACGCTTCGAGGGGCTCACGGTGCTCAAGGCTGCGCAGGTGAGGGGCGATGCCCCGCCCCGGCCCGAGGCCAGGACGGCAGAGGACTGGGCTTGCCCATGGGGCGGCTTTCCCGTGCCAAGCGAGTCCTCGGCCCAGGCCGGAGGAGGGGGTTCCAGATCCAGGGGCCCAGGTTGTTGTCATGGGGCCGGTGGAAGGAGCCGTTTGGGCTGGTGGGCAGCTGGCTGCTGAGCCCCCAAGTGGAGGGCTTCGGGCTGGCACGGGCTGGGACCACCCTTCTGACGCCGCCCCTTCCCGCCCTTCCTTTCACCGCTCTCCTCGCTTTGCTCTGCTCCGTCTCGGCAGCTGGCCCGAGCTGGGGCGGTGGGCGGTCAGGGTGCTCAGCTGCTCCTGGAGGTGAGCGAGCGCGTGCGGACCCTGACACAGGCCTACTTCTCCCCGGAGCGGCCCCTGCACCTGTCCTTCACCCACCTGGTGTGCCGCAGTGCCATAGAAGGTAACGGCCAGGGACCCTCGCCTCGGGGCCCGTGGGGCGCTGCACACCCTAGCACCGCCCCCCAACTGTGCGGGTTTCAGTCTTCGCTCCAGGAAGACAGACTCCCTGCCTGAAGGGTGGGTGCAGATGGGCACAGGGGTGCCCACCAGCCCCCTTGTCTTCCCAGGAGAGCAGGCACAGCGCATGGACCTGAGCCACCCGGTGCACGCGGACAACTGCGTCCTGGACCCTGACACTGGGGAGTGCTGGCGGGAGCCCCCAGCCTACACCTATCGGGACTACAGGTGGGCGGCCCTCCAGGGCTCGGGCCGGTGGGCCTGGGAGAGGGTCTCACGGCCTCCTGTCTTCCTCCCTCCCCAGTGGACTCCTCTACCTCAACGATGACTTCCAGGGCGGGGACCTGTTCTTCACAGAGCCCAACGCCCTCACGGTCACGGTAAGTGTGTGTGTGTGTGTGGGGGGGGTGACAGGGAGCCCAGCTGTGGGCTCAGGATTCAAAACAGAAGGTTCCCAGAGGCAAATGCAGGGAAATGGCTGGGGCCAGCTTAACCCTCTCCTTCCCTGGCCTCCCCAGCACTTCCCACCACACTTGTCTGCAAGTGGCCCCTGCAGACCAGGCCTTCAGGGTTCGCCTCCTGATGGTGGGCGGGTGTAGCACAGGACCCCAAGCCCCTCTTCCAGCGGGGGGCTGGGATCGGGAGAAGGAGAGAGCAATGATTTTTCACGCTCTGTCTTATCCAGTTACCTCCTTCTCTGCCCACCAGCACCACCAGCTACCTGTAATCCAAGCCCTCCTCGAGGTGCAGAAATGTCCCCAAGACCCTTATGCCCAGAACCCAGAGTCTGGTCCTGCATTCATACCTTCAGATGGCTTCGTGCCTGGTCCAAAGCGTTGGTCAGGGCGTGGGGGGGACATCCTGAGGCCCTCAGTGGAGCCCCTTCCCCTTTGGCTCCAGCTCGTCCAGCCTCAGTCTGGCATTTGTGCTCCCCAAGTGGAGGCCCGTTTTCCATTGGCCCCAAGATAGTCCCTGAATTAAGGAGGGGGAGTGGTGGGCAAGAGAGCTGACCTCTCTGGGCCCCCTGCCCCTATCCTGCTCTTTTTTTTTTTTATCTTTTCACCTTTTTCCTACAGCCGCACTTGCGGCATATGGAGGTTCCCAGACTAGGAGTCTAATCAGAGCTGTAGCCACCGGCCCAGACCACAGCCACAGCAATGCGGGATCTGAGCTGCATCTGCGACCTACATCACAGCTCACGGCAACACTGGATCCTTAACCTACTGAGCAAGGCCAGGGATCGAACCTGCAACCTCATGGTTCCTAGTCGGATTCGTTAACCACTGAGCCATGACGAGAACTCCTGTCCTGCTCTTGGGGGGGGTGGTCAGGGCCAAGTTTTCTGGGAGGGTCTTTCACTGGAGCTGAACCCGCCCTCACCCCCAGGCGCAGGTGCGTCCTCGCTGCGGACGCCTCGTGGCCTTCAGCTCCGGTGGGGAGAATCCCCACGGTGTGTGGGCCGTGACGCGGGGACGGCGCTGCGCCCTAGCACTGTGGCACACGTGGGCACCGGAGCACAGGGAGCAGGTGAGGAGGAGCGGAGTGAGGGGTGGGCGGGCTGAGGTGACCCGCGGCGGGTCACCCGTTGCAGGCTTTGGGCCAGAGCCTCCTCCCCACCCGCCAGGAGTGGACAGAAGCCAAAGAGCTGCTGCAGGAGCCAGAGGAGGAGGGGGAAGAAACGCCCAGCCGAGACCCTGCCCCAGAACCCCCCAGCCGCAGGCGTCAGCGGGCCCAGGACAAGGCTGGGAAGCCGCCTCGGGTCCGAGAGGAGCTGTGAGGGGCTGGGCTAGCTCCTTGGGGATGTGGCCGCTTGTCTCGTGGAGGGTCTGCCTCGGTGCCAGCACCCAGGAGAAGCCCCCGTGTGACGGGAGCAGAACAGCGAGCTCTCTGTCCCTGCACCGCCGCCATCTCGGGGACACAAGGGCCGTGCAGCCCTGGACTCGGAGGACGCTGCACAGACTAGCCTGGGGAGCCAGGCCGGACCCAGCTGCTGGCGCTCCGGCCCTCAGACAGACAGAAGATTCCATGCCGCCCTGGGCAGGAATGGCAGGGGGTAGGGCCCGGCTGCTTTCAGTGAGGAGGATGGGGTTGTGGGGCGGGGGGAGAACCCCACTGCCCTCTCCCGGCCTGTCAATAAAGATCCTGAAGATTCCTCGGCAGGGCCCCAGTCAAGTGTATGGCCGTCTCGGTGGCGGCCGGCCTGGGAGGGAACAGGTAGCCACGCAGGCCTGTGATTTGTCAGGGAAATCACAGCCACCTGCTCCCCTCATGCAAATGGACCCTAACCCCCGACAGCTGCTCCTTGGGCCTCCTCCTCTAAGCCCTGTCTCCCCTCTCCGAGCTTGGCTGAACTTAAGGCAGCCTGATCCCTCTGGTTCTTGCCCTCACACCCGCAGCAGGACCCCGTGAGGAGCGTGGAGCAAGGAGCAGGCCCAGCCCCAGATGGGAGCAGGGTCTGGGGTTGCCCCTCTGCCTGCAATTCTTTTTCCACCTGAAGCCAGGCCAGTCCTGTCCATCCTCCTCCCTGGATCCCCTCGACCTCCCCCGACTCCCCCAGGATCAGACCCCGGGGGCAGCTGGTTGGGGCTTGTCCAGAAGAAGGATTATCCAGATCAGTCCCTCCTAATCTCAGCTCCTGCCTGCACCCTCCCCATAGGCTCCGTAACCCTCTCCCCCCAACCCTGAGCTAAGCAACACTTCAGGTATTGACGGTGGGCCGTCTTTCACTCTCATACTCCGGCTCCTGGACTGGTTGCTAGGTAGGCCCTGACCGCCAACATCATGACCACTGGTGGGACCAGGGCCTGGGGGCCACTGGGGCTGCGGTTTGCTCCTGCTCCTTTGCACCCCTCCCAAACCCAGCCCTTAATCCTCACAGCTTTGCTCTAATTCCACGGGCCTGATGCTCTGCTCTCTGCCTAGAGTGACTGGCCAGGGAAGCGCCCCCCACCCCCTCCTCCCTCCAGGGCTTGCTGTGGGGAGCTGCTCTGCTCTACAGCCCCCCTCTCCGACCCCCACGCCTGCCCCCCCCGCCCCACGCCCTGGGCTGGGCTGGACCCAAGTCTCTCTGGAAGCCACAGATCTCCCTCCCTGTCCCCCCCCCCAACCCCTGCCAGCTGATTTCATTTGCCTGACGTCTTTGGCCCTACGCTTCCCTGTCAGTGCCCCCCCTGCACGTCCCCCCCTCCTCCCCCGGCAGTCAGGGCCAGGCCAGGCCAGCTCCCCTGGCAGCAGAGCTGGGGCAGGTGACGGGCGGGCGGGCGTTGCAGCTGAGGGAGTGAGGAGGCGCCCAGGAACCGGAGCTGGAAGCCTAGAAGAGGTCCAGTCAGAGTCCAAGTAAGGAAGCTGGCCAGGCTCTGCTCTCTGGGGCTGGGGCTGCACGGGGTGGTGGGGTGCTCGGTCCCCACTGGGGCTGGCCGCACAGGTCTCCAAAGCTGGAGGGGCTAGTGGGGGAAGTGGTGCAGGCCAGCCAGGCATTTCTCCATTTGGGGAGTGGGCTCCAGCCCTCATGAGGAGTCTGCTGGGGGCTGTGAGGGACAGGGACATGGCCTGGTGGGGACCTCCTCTACACTTAGCCCCTGTCCCCGGCAGGAGCCTGAGCCGCCCCTCAACCTGTCAGCCATGGGGGAGATGGAGCAGCTGCGGCAGGAAGCGGAGCAGCTCAAGAAGCAGATTGCAGTAACCCCAGAATCCTCCCGTCAGGGAACCCCAGGAAAAAGGGAACCCGGGGCCGTGAGGGAGTGTGGCCTGGGGGGAAGGAGGCTGGTTTCGCCCAAGTGACACCTTAGAGACCCTGACCCGAACATGGCCAGAGACTCTCAAGCTGGACCTCATATTTGAGATGCTCCCCTAAACCCTGGATCCCCAAGGCCAGCTACCGCAGACACCCGTGCACCCCCCACACCCTGCCCATACCCTCCCCTGATGTCCGCTTTCCCCCCAGGATGCCAGGAAAGCCTGTGCCGACATCACTCTGGCAGAGGTGAGCTGGCCTGAGGGGAGGGAAGCGGGGGAGCTCCCTGACCAGCCACAGCATGGTGCCCAAGCTCTAGTACAGCATGTCCTTGGAATGAGAAATGATATTAATTCATTCATTCAGCAAACATTTTGTGAGGTCTGCTCTGGGCCAGTCACTAAGTCTGGCTAGGGAGACAGATGCAGCCCTTTCCTCGTCCATAAAACAAGAGTGATTAACCCCTGTCTCAGGGTCAGAATCCCTTCAAGACTCTCCTACTAGTTGCCAGCACTACAGTTTGTCAGTTCTAAGATGCATTGGTTCACATTTTGACATTTCTGAAACCAAGATGCTTCCAACATTGATGAGGCCTTACAGTTACCACTGGCAGCATCTTTTCCTAGTGATTCATAAAAGAATCGTGCTCTTGGAATTCCCGTCGTGGCTCAGTGGTTAACGAATCCAACTAGGGGCAATGAGGTTGCGGGTTTGATCCCTGGCCTTGCTCAGTGGGTTAAGGATCTGGCGTTGTCGTGAGCTGTGGTGTAGGTTGCAGACGCGGCTCAGATCCCGCGTTGCTGTGGCTGTGGTGTAGGCCAGCGGCTGTAACTCCAATTAGACCCCTAGCCTGGGAACCTCCATATGCCGCGTGTGCGGCACCCCCCCCCCCAAAAAAAGAATCATGCTCTTAAAGCATTGTTGGCATCTTAGATTCAATTGACTATGTTGATAATAAGAGCAAATGTTTACTGAACACGAGCTAAGCAAACGTTTACTGACACTGGGCTAAGTTGCTTAAGTATATAATTTCACTTAACTTTCATGGAAACCCCTGAAGGTAGGTGCTATCAACCTCATTTTACAGACAAGGAAACCAGCTCAGGGAGGTTAAGTAACTTGCCTGAGACCTCAAAGCAAGTAAAAGGTAAGTCAAGACTACTGACTCTGGAACCCCAGCCCAAGTCTAGAATCTGGGCGGACTTTAAGGGGGCACAGGACCACACCATTTCATGAGGTGGTGTTTAGGGCCAGGGTGCTGCCCTGGGTACCCAGTCACAGCCCAGTTAGAGCTTGCCTGTGGTACACGAGGGCAGGCTCCTGGCAGCTGGGTTTGGTCAAACGTGTGTCTCTTCCCAAGTCCATGGCTGGCGGCCTGAGTAAGCAGCCTGTATTGGTCAAGGCGGGAGTATTTCTGTGCTAGAAATCACCCTCTCCCCTCTTCCCCCCGCAGCGCAGGAGAGGCGGTGGTTAAACCCAAAGGCAACATGCCCTTGGCCATGCCTGTGTCTGTCTCAGCGTCAGTCTAAGCCACCCCCGGGGCAGGAACTGACTTCTCTGAGACTGAGGACCTGACCTCCAACCTGGCCCGGAACAGAAACTTGTACAGATCAGTGGCTGAGACACTGACATGCAGGCACGTGCCCTGCTCACCCTAATTTCTACCCCCCCTTTCCTGCAGCTGGTATCTGGTCTAGAGGTCGTGGGACGAGTCCAGATGCGGACCCGGCGGACCTTAAGGGGACACCTGGCCAAGATCTATGCCATGCACTGGGCCACCGACTCCAAGTGAGGCCTGAGAGGCTTTGGGGGCGGGGAGGAGCAGACAGGAAGGAGGGTGGGGTGACTTGCGTACCCTCTCCCCAGGCTGCTGGTAAGTGCCTCGCAAGATGGGAAGCTGATCGTGTGGGACACATACACCACCAACAAGGTACTATCCCTGGTTCCTGGCCCCTCCATCACCTGCTTCCCTGGGGCGTGTGCTGCCCTGCTCTGCGCTCCCCACCTGGGAGCTCAGTCAGGCCCCGCCCCCCGCCCCCGCAGGTGCATGCCATCCCACTGCGCTCCTCCTGGGTCATGACCTGTGCCTACGCCCCGTCCGGGAACTTCGTGGCATGTGGGGGGCTGGACAACATGTGCTCCATCTACAGCCTCAAATCTCGCGAGGGCAACGTCAAGGTCAGCCGGGAGCTCTCTGCTCACACAGGTGAGTGAGACCGAGGACCCCGGGAAGCCCCGCCCCTGTGGGCTGCGGCCCTGCAGCCAGAACACTATCCTAACCACCTCCAGGTTATCTCTCGTGCTGCCGCTTCCTGGACGACAATAACATCGTGACCAGCTCCGGGGACGCCACGTGGTGAGGACCGAGCGCTGTGGGTGCTGAGACGTGGGAGGTGCTCCTGTGCTGGCCTTTCTGTGACCACCTCCCCTGCCCCGCAGTGCTCTATGGGACATCGAGACTGGGCAGCAGAAGACCGTGTTCGTGGGACACACTGGGGACTGCATGAGCCTGGCTGTCTCTCCTGACTTCAAACTCTTCATTTCGGGAGCCTGTGACGCCAGCGCCAAGCTCTGGGATGTGCGAGAGGGGACCTGCCGGCAGACTTTCACGGGCCACGAGTCTGACATCAACGCCATCTGCGTGAGCCCCCCTGTGCTCAAATCCCGGGCCGCGTCCCCACCCCCCAAACGCACAGCCTTCACACCCTCCCGGAGCCCCCCTGCCTCTTTGTCTTTAACTTTCCACTTGAAAACAATTTCACCTTACAGATTACCAGAGTAACAAAACCACTCCCATGTCGCCTTCACTGTTATCATTTTGGCACATTTGCTTTATCACTCCCACTCTGTAGAGGCAGGGAGGGACTGACAGGCACGCACGCACGCGCGCGCGCACACACACACACACACACACACACACACACACCCTAAGTTGCTGTGGTGCAATGGGATTGGCGGTGTCTTGAAAGTCCTTCCTAAAACCAAGGCCATTATTCTCTCACACAGCCACAGTCTACTTCTTAAAATCAGGAAATTTAAATTGAAGCAATACTATAGCCTACAGTCTATATGATGCAAATTTCACAAATTATCTGAAACATAGCAATTGTTTTTTTCTGTCCGGGAACATGTATCTCATTGCCATGCCTTTTTGGTTTCCATTAAACTGGAACCGTTTCTGCCCTTTCTTTTGTGACACTGACATTTTTGAAGAATATGAGCCAGTTTTCCGTAGGCTTTCCCTCCATTGGGTTGATGTGACATTTCCTCTCGATGAGGTTCGGGGTATGCGTTTGTACTTGGCCCCGTGCTCACGTGCTGATCCACTGGAGTCTGGGACAGCCTCCGCCCTTCTGGCCATGTGACCCCGGGCACGCCGCCCGCCCTTCTTCAGCCCCGTGCTCCCCCTGCAATGTGGAAACGCTGCGGAGCAGCAAAGTGTAGAAGCCCGGCTGCAGCCGGTGCCTGACAAACGTCAGTTAAGAAGGGGGACTGTGCGGGCCGGGGAAGGGCTGGGCAGAGGCCGAGGGAAAGAAACAGCTCAGCCTGGAGCCACCAGGGCAGGAGTGGGGAGAGGGCCCCACGTCTGAGTCCTGACCCCCGGCCACCTGGACCCGCAGTTCTTCCCCAACGGAGAGGCCATCTGCACGGGCTCGGATGACGCCTCGTGCCGCCTGTTTGACCTGCGGGCAGACCAGGAGCTGACCAGCTACTCCCACGAGAGCATCATCTGCGGCATCACGTCCGTGGCCTTCTCCCTCAGCGGCCGCCTGCTCTTCGCCGGCTACGACGACTTCAACTGCAACGTCTGGGACTCCATGAAGTGCGAGCGTGTGGGTAAGGCCCCCACAACGGCCACCTCAGCTCCCCTTGCTGGGACCCTCTGACCGCTGCTCCGTCGTTACTGGATAACACAGCTCTAGCCTTAGAATCCCATCCCCCTTGGTTCCCAAGCTAGGACCATCTTCTCCCAAAGGAAGGCTGCTCTGGAGTTCCCGCTGTGGTGCAATGGGATTGGCGGTGTCTTGAAAGTGCTGGGATGCAGGTTCGATCCCCAGCCCTGGCACAGTGGGCTAGGTTGCGGCTAAGGCTGCCTAAGCAGCTATGGCTGGGATCTGATCCCTGGCCCCAGGGTTGTCAAAAAAAGGAAGTTTGCTCTAAGCGGCCCTTCTCCACCGCCCACTGCCATAGCTGCTGCCTGCCATCCTCAGACCTGTGGCCCTGAAACGTCCAGTCAGTTCTGGGTTTCAAGGGCAACCCCTGAAGGGGAGAGCAGTCTCAGGAACTATGCAATAACCGAATCAAGGGGATCGAGAGTGACGTGAGGGCCCTGACCCCAACCAGAGTGCTTCTTTAGGACTGGCCTGGTCTGAAGTTGAATCAGGGAATGTGACTTCTTCTCTTGGGAGAGGCTGGTGACCAATGAAGGTAACACCAGCCAAAGAGTCAGGATCCAAATCTTAATTCTTTGCTTACTTTCTAAGTGCCCTTGGGCAAGTCACTAGTCTCTGGGCTTCAGCCCCTATTTGGAAAAACTCTCATTTTTTTTCCTTTTCCTTTTTTTTTTCTTTTTTGGCCGCCCCAGCATATGGGGTTTCCAGGCCAGGGATCAGATCCGAGCCACAGCTGTGACGTATGTCGCAGCTGTGGCAGCACTGGATACTTTAACCCACTGTACAGGGCTGGGGCTCGAACCTGCGTTCTAGTGCTGCAGAGACGCCACTGCTCCTTTTGCCCCATGGCAGGAACTCTTCTCCCTGTTTTCTAGTGCCCAGTCAAGGTGCCCTTGCTTTTCTCCCAGCACCTGACACTTCCAACCCTTCCAGATCCTTCCCCACCCCTCACCCACCCCAGGTTCTCAACAGAGGGATTGGCCTCAAAGAGAAACCCTGCCCCTTAGGGCTAATCCTCTTTGGGCTTTTAGCCTACCTAGCCTGGGGGGCCTGTGTGCACGCATGCCCTCCCTGCCAGGCTGACCCCTCCGCTCTTTCTTCAGGCATCCTTTCTGGCCATGACAACAGGGTCAGCTGCCTGGGGGTCACAGCAGATGGAATGGCCGTGGCCACTGGTTCCTGGGACAGCTTCCTCAAAATCTGGAACTGAGGCTGGAGGAGGGGGAAGTGAAAGACCACGAAAACACTCAGCTGCCCCCTCCCCTGCCCAATTTCGTGAAGGTTTCTTAAGATTTTTTCTTCTGCACCCCAGCTGCCATTCCCGCCCAGCTTGCCCCTTGGAGGGCTGTGAGGAGTATGGGGAGTGTGGCTTTGGGAGGCAGCATCAGGGACAGGGGCAGGGAACTGCTCCATCTCCTCCCATGGCCTCCCCTCTCCATGGTCCTGACAGCTTCTCCCTTCCTGAGCAGGGACCACGGAGCCACCACCCCCGCCCCTTGGCAGGCCCAGAAGGCTTCCCGTCTGAGGCCTCAGGCCCTAGGATTCTACCACCTTGATCTAAACCTGGGTGGCACAGGGTGCTCGGCCCTGTGACTTCGGTTCTGGCACCACCAGGGCCCTGGCCCCCCTCTCCTTCTTGCTTTCTCCTCTGTCTACCTTCTTGTCTCTCCTCAAGCATTTGCAATAAAGTGTAGCGCCCTGGTCTGTCTGTGGTGTTAGCCTTCCACCCTACTTCTGTTCCACAAAGACGCAGGTCTCACCTAAGTCATAATATATTACAGGTGCAATGATAAAGGTTGGGAACCAGATAGCTGCGGGCAGAAAAGAGGGTGGAGGCAGATGCCCATGGGTAAGGCCTGAGATGGGTCAGGAGAAGGCATTCATCAGGTGGCTGGCGGCATGTGCACGCGTGCACAACAGTTCACAACTGCCTGCCTTCAGTGCATATGTGTGTGTTTGTACAGCAGGGTTATGTTGCGAAGGGATCAGATTATAAAAGGCCTGTAAAGAGCTAGAGTCTAGACTTTATCCTGAGGTCAATGGGGAATGATCGAAGAGTTTTGAGCAGAGTGGTGACATGATCAGTGACGTTTCTCAGGAAGATGGCCCTCATTGTTGTGTGGGCTGATGAGATGGAGGGAGGGGAGCCTGGAGGGGATGGAGGGAAGCAAGGTAGGAGGCAGGTGGCAAGTGCAAGAGTGACAGGACAGAGAGGCAGGGCAGGGATGGGGAAGAGATTAAAGACAGAGAATCAGGAGCTCCCAATGTGGCGCAGCAGAAACAAATCCGACTAGGAACCACGAGGTTGCGGGTTTGATCCCTGGGGGTTAAGGATCCTCAGTGACTTAAGGATCCAGCGTTGCTCTGGCTGTGGCATAGCTCTGATGTGACCTCGAGACTGGGAACCTCCATGTGCAGCCCTAAAAAGCAAAAAAATTTTAAGGAAAAAAATCTGAAAAAAAATAAAGACAGAGAATCAGCGGATTTAGAGACCAAGGCCTAGGATACGGGATATTCAGAGGGTAAGATTCAAGATGACGGCCAAGGAGTTCCCGTCATGGCTCAGAGGAAACGAATCTGACTAGGAACCATGAGGTTACAGGTTCGATCCCTGGCCTCGCTCAGTGGGTTTAAGGATCCGACGTTGCCGTGAGCTGTGGTGAAGGTCACAGATGCAGCTCGGATCTGGCATTGCTGTGGCTGTGGTATAGGCCAGCAGCTACAGCTCCAATTTGATCCCTAGCCTGGGAACTTCCATATACCAAGGTGCAGCCCCCCCCAAAAAGGGGGGCGTGAGCGTGCACAAAAGAGGCTTGGCGATACCAGCTGGGGGACACTCAGGCAGGAAACACAAGCCCTCCTCCCGCCTCCAGCTGCCTTTCTATGTACAGAAAACCCAGTGCAAGGATATAACAAATCATTTAAGATCACTTCTTTAATGTACAGACACACATAAAACAAAAAGAAAGTCATGGAAGCTCTCAGTCCCAGAGTTGATAGTTTCGGGGGAGTTGAAAACGAGCCTTTCCAGTCACCCAGAGAAAGGAGGGGTGAGTGGACACAGCGTATCACCGGGCCCCTGGTGAAGCCAGTGCTGGGGCCCCATCTGGCCTAGTTCTCTACCAAAGGAAAGTGCTGATTTTCCTTGTCATGGCCCTGGCCTTGCTCCCACGCTTGTCCTCCAGTTTTCAGAAGTCGTTCAGTTCCCAGAATGGACCCTTCCTTTAGTTCCCTAACATTTTCACTCAGGGGAGAAGGCCGCTTACCCTGCAAAAGGCAGTGTGCGAGCTGAGGGAGGGAAGCTGCTTAGGGGAGGGGAGATGGGGGAAAGGGGACTCCCACCTTTATGCTGAAATGTTACAGCTTTCACCCTCCCTCCCTTTACCTGTCGTGCTGTCAGAGTCCCGGGGGAGTTGTCGTCCTGCAGGATGGTGAGAGGAGATCTTCCTGGTACCTTGCCGTTTGGTTTCTGTCTGCTGCGCTTAGAACCTAGGGTGGGAAAAGAGTTAAAACGAGGAGCCAGGATAGGGGCTTACAGTTTATTACTCTTCCGTTCATCATGACCGCTATCCCAGGGCATTCTCCCAATTTCTATTCCCCATACCTGGCCCTCAGATTCTGTACCTGAAGATCTAGGCGTCTCGGGGTCTCTCAGGGGCTTGTCCGAGCCCTGGCTGGCCAAAGGGGTTTCTGAGGACTGCCCTGTTTCCTCCTTGGAAAGCATCTGCTTGGAGGGGAGCTCGCTGTGGCTCCAAGGCAGCATCTGGTCCTCAAGGGAAAACTGGGTGCCCAGAGGCAAGTCCAGTTCAGAAGATGAAGGTGTCCCCAGGGGCAGAATAGGCTCTGGGGGAAGATTTGACTTGGGGTCTTCCGTCTCAAATACATCACTCAGCTGTTTCACCAGTGGGCTTTGGAGCTCTGGGGGGGGGGGTGAAGCAAGATGGTGACCCTCCGATACCAATCAGCAAGGAGGGAAAAGATACACCTGCTTTTGGAGTCATGCCCTGGTGGATGAAGGACCGGGAGGAGAGAAGTCAAAGAGAGGGTGCAAAGTATTGAAAAAAGAATGACATGCGGGAGTTCCCATCGTGGCGCAGCGGAAATGAATCCAACTAGTATCCACCAGGATGTGGGTTCAATCCCTGGCCTCGTTCAGTGGGTTAAGGATCCAGCGTTGCTGTGAGCTGTGGTGTATGTCACAGACACAGCTCGGATTCTGAGTTGCTGTGGCTGTGGTGTAAACTGGCAGTTACAGCTCTGATTAGACCCCTAGCCTGGGAATTTCATATGCCACAGGTGGGGCCGTAAAAAGAAAAAAAAAAAGACCTGGGTTCAAAGCACAAGAATGGAGGACCCTTCAGGAAGAAGCCTGAGAGGACAGCTTCACTGATCCCACCCAAGGATGCTAAGTGACAGCATTATCAGAATTCCCTGGGCCCAGCACTTACCTCCGCTAGTCTTCATGGGTGTCCGTGCAATGCCAAGCGTGGGAGAGCGGGGATCTGAGTCCTGGGCCTGTTTAGGACCCTCCAGCTGCTCCCCTGCAGGCAGGTTTGGTTGTGGAGAGCTCTCTACCTGTCAGGACCAAAGGCTAGAACAAGTCTGAGCCCTGACTCTTCCCTCCCAGATGTCTAGCCTCAGCTAGAGATACTCCAGGCAGGAATTGCCAAGGCCGTCAGACACTCAACCAACTTCATCCAGATTGAGAATGTGGGAAAATATAGGCCTCAGAGGGAGGTGGTGGGGGCTGGGGGAGTGAGAGCGCTCTCAAAAAAAGGTTAGGCAGAGACCCAATAATTCAGACAGTTTCGCGGCCTCCCCGCCCTGGCCCAGGTTACCTGGATGGGAGTGCGTTGGATGCCGGCGCTGGGTGAACGGGGGTCCGCTACTCGAGCCAGAAGCTTGTTGTGCGGCGGAGGCCGCGCTGGTGTGACTGGGACGCTTTTGGCTGAGCCCATCTCAAGCAGGAGAAACAGGATGGGGCAGAGCCCACCCCGGGCGAAGAGGGGATGCCTGTGAGAAGTGACTCAGGTCTTAGCCCTTACTGCGACCACGTTCGACCTTTGACACCAGGCTATCAGATCTTCCCGGTTCCCCGCTAAGGAACAGTCTGGTAGCCGGGCCAGAGGTCTCTGCGGGGATAACGGCTGATACAGCTGACAAGGCAGCGCCTCCGGGCCTGCTAGGCCCTCTAACTTATTCACTAATTTATTCAAATCACTTACCGGGCCCCAATCCCACCTCTGGGTGCGAGGCAGCTTGACCCTCAACTCCCGAATCTGAGTTTCAAACTTCCCGCCACGCCCCTGCCCTGACCCTATTGGCTGAGCCGACGCAGGCTCCTATAGGCCCGCTATGTGAGGCCCGCCTCCAGTGCAGGAAGCCATTGGGCAGGGAGGAGGTCCATCATGGAGAGCGTGGAGCCAATGGACAGCGGCTTGCCCTGCCCCAGGGTGACACCTCCTTGATAAGGGGACTTTTGTTCCGTATCGGGCTGCGAGTAGTCTGTCGTGAGATTTTGAGGAATGCCACTCTTCGCTTTTGAGAACTTCAGTTTCAGAATCAAATGATTTTATTAAAAAGTAGGAGCAGGAATTATTACACTGTTATAGTCCAGCCGGAGACGGAGTTATGAAGATTTTTCTGAGGCCAGAAAAATAGTAATCCTTACTGGCCGACGGAGTTAGCAATCACTCGATACTACACCTCTCAAACCCCGCCTCATTCCACAGCCCCCTTTCAAATATCAAGAACACAACTGCTCGTCTATTTTCGAATTGGACAAATCCAAAAGAAGGTTTCTAGGACTGACTGGTTTAAAAAACCGTCAGTTTCTGCTCTGCAACACAAGGCACGCTAAATCCCAGAATCCTAGCAGCCGCAACTCCGGGGCCCACCTCGCTGTTCTACATGCGCTCTGCCCATGGAGGTTGGGATTGGCTCTTTCGACCATCGATTGCATTAGCAGCGCTTTTCATTGGCTTTAGTCAAGAGGCGGGCAGAGGGCGGAGCACTAGCCGGCAGGCTCCGTCCAACTGCCATTCTCGCGCGTCCTCACTTCAGCGCATGCACCTAACGAGTAGTGCTCATTGGACAGAGGGGTAGGGGGTGGGGGACTAGAAGTGGGAGCTGCGGTGTGCGGAGGAGCTGCTGCCGGTGTCATGGCGGAGCTGAGTGAGGAGGCGCTGCTGTCAGTATTACCGACGATCCGGGTCCCCAAGGCAGGAGACCGGGTCCACAAAGACGAATGCGCCTTCTCCTTCGACACACCGGTAAGCCCATTCCCCACGCCCACAGCGAGCACGACTTCCCTCCATTGCCCTGGTCATTCTGCCGGGGCCTGCAAGGCTTGGGCCACCGCCTCCCTGCGGTGCACCCTGGGACTTGTAGTCTCCCACACTACTCTTGCCGTTACTTTGGACTCGCGGGAGCTGTCGTGTGACTACCGTCCCCGGAAGCCACCGCTCCCGCCTTATCCGCCCCCGGTCTCGGGGAGCACTGTGGGTATTGTAGTCGTTCACACCCTTCATTGCCATTCTAAGCTAAAGGCACCACCCGGTCGGCGGCCTACATCTCCCACGTGGACCCCTGCGAAAGTCTGGGAGTTGGCCTTGCCTGTCGCGCATGGCTCTCTGGGTTTTGTAGTCTCGTTTAGAAGGGATGGGGCGACCCCCCGCTGTTTTGGGCCCGGGTTGGGGTAGGAGGATGGGGACTGCAGTTCCCAGGCGTCTGGTAGTCTGGAAGTGGCCATGAAGAAGGCTAGTTTTGAGAAAGGCACAGTTAGAGAACCTTCACCCATGGTTAATGT
Source organism: Catagonus wagneri (assembly GCA_004024745.2). NCBI lineage: Eukaryota > Metazoa > Chordata > Mammalia > Artiodactyla > Tayassuidae > Catagonus > Catagonus wagneri. Next base: position 3,122,730 of record PVHT021183648.1, read on the forward strand.
GGACAGGGGGCGGGGAGGTGGGTCATTGGTAGTAGGGAGGGGAGGAAAGCTCTAGTCGTTTCTCTTTGGAGGTGAATTATGGTCACACACACACGCCCCCCCCCCCGCCCCGCCAGCTTCTCCTGGCCATCACATAGAGCGGGGGGAACCCCTTTGAAAGTATTCCCAGAGAGATGGTTTCTTTTGTGGGAGGTACTAAGGCCCTTTTCCCATCCTGCTCCCACTCTTGACTAGTTAGACAAAGCAGCCACCCACACCATTCTTTACGTTTTGCAGGCTCCACCCAGTACGTCCCTTCCTGCAGTTCTGCCTTCCTGTGTCACCCCGGGCAGACACAAGTCTCCAGCCGGTAGCAGTCTGGTTGGGATCCACCCCCCTCACCACCCCTCCCTCAAGCCGCTGCAGGGCCCTGCCCAGGGTGTTCAGCCAGATCAGCTCATGGCCTGGAAAACTGCAAGTCAGAGTGGAAAGGCTTCATTAATACATCGCAAGTGCTGAGCATAGGAGAGTGACCTAAGGCCCAGTTCAGGATCATCGCTGTGATTTGTGGGTTGCTTGGTTTGCTGGGCTTTGGTATGGGCCTCAGACAATGTGCTGCTTCTCTGAAGTCTGGCTTTGGCAGAGCTAAAAGAGCACTGCTCAGAACAGAGCTCCAGGGTTCCCAATCCTTCGTGGAATCAGCATCTTTTATTTCCAGCAGAGAAGTTGAATCACTGTAGAGCCTCCCAGTTTATCAAGTGCGTGGCTTGGTGAAGCACTGTTTTTCTCAGGAGGGAAAAGGCTTTTTTTTTTTTTTTTTTGATTAATTATCAACAGATGGTAAGTCTCCCTTCTTTGAATTACCTGCAGTGGCTCTGTCTTTACACTCCTGTCTCCTTAGTAATGGTTTGAATCATCCAAAGGGGGTTTTGTAATCTTACTGCATGTTCCTCCTCTCACCCCAAGTCAAGACATCTCCGTTCACTGGCTTTGCTAGCCAACTTCTGGCATATTTGATTATCTTCAAATTGGGTTCATGGTAGAGAGAGCTTCTTTGACCTCCCTGATAAGAAATGCTCTATTTATTCATGAACATTGTAATCCACACTTTCCTACGGAGTGGTACAGAGCAATCTGTGGGGCTGAGAACTGCCACACGGTGCCCCGTTTTCAATTTCATAGCAGAGAATTTTTCAAGGCCACTGAGGCTTTTTCTTGTTTTTCTTTCTAGGGCCACACCTGCGGCCTGTGGAAGTTCCCGGGCTAGGGGTCGAATTGGAGCTGCAGCTGCCGGCCTACGCCACAGCCACAGCAACCCCAGATCCGAGCCGCATCTGCTACCTACACTGCAGCTTGTGGCGACACCGGCTCCTTAACCCACTGGGCGAGGCCAGGGATTGAATGCGTCCTCACGGTGCTGAGCCACAATGGGAATGCCAAGGCCACTGAGGCTTTAATTCCAGGAAGCAGATGCCTGTTGTTGCTAAAGGAAGACCGTTGTTGTCTCCAGTTTCCTCCTGCCCGTTCTCCATCACTGTCTCGGTAAGGGCACTGGGAGATTAGTTCCGTTTAGGGAAAGCCCATCTTCCTTCCTCAGCTGTGATTTATGGTGGACACTTGTCTTTCCCTGTTTTCTTCTTGGATTATATGTGCTCTGGCTGTCTCAGCAGGTGTTGCCAGATTGTTCTAGAAAGCGGATAGTTTGGAGGTTGGTGGGGCTTCACTGGAGATCCGTTATTGGTCAGGGCAGCGAGGAGGCATCAGGGTGGTGGCTGGAGAACGCTGGACCTCATGGCCCTGTCACACTGGGTCCCAGTTCAGCTGTGAGCCCCAGGCATGGCATTGTTCCCCTGGAGCCAGGCTTCAGCAGGAGAGGAAGGAGACCAGTGTGGACCAGGGTGCGACTGCCTGGCAGAGTGATGTAAAGGAGAGGTCTGGGCTTGCTGGCGAGCTCAGTGGTTGCTTGTCCAGTTCAGGTGCTGGCATCTCTGCTCCTCCGGTCTGGAAGGCTTTCTGAATCTTGGAGGTCAGGTGGGGTTTGTCATGGTGTCCCTGGTTAGGTTAGGTTCGGTGTCTGACATGTAGGTCTTCCCAAGTCCACAGTCGTTGATCCCCATTCATTTTCTGTATCTCTGAGCTCCAGGAAAGAGGTAAAGAGAGTTCTCTGCTGTTGACAGGAGGGCTCCAGAGGAGGAGCAAGGAGGAAGAGGAGGGAGTTCTCACTGTGGGGCAATAGGTTAAGAATCCGATTGCAGCAGCTCAGGTGGCTGCAGAGGTTCGGGTTTGATCCCTGCCCAGCACACAGGTTAAAAGGCTGCGGTGTTGGAGTTCCCGTCGTGGCTCAGTGGTTAACACATCCGACTAGGAACCATGAGGTTGCGGGTTCAATCCCTGGCCTTGCTCAGTGGGTTAAGGATCCGGCGTTGCCGTGAGCTGTGGTGTAGGTCGCAGATGCGGCTCAGATCCCACGTTGCTGTGGTGAAGGCCGGCAGCTACAGCTCCTGTTAGACCCCTAGCCTGGGAGCCTCCATATGCCGCGGGGGTGTCCCTAGAAAAGGCAAAAAGACAAAAAAAAAGTAAAAAAGTAGAAAAGAAGGAGTTCTGTGATGGCCTAGCGGGTTAAAGCTCCTGTGCTTTCATTGCTCTGGCTCTGGTTTCTGCTGTGGCACAGGTTCAATCCCTGGCCCAGGAAGTTCCACATGCTGTGGGTGTGACAGAAAATTTTTAAAAGAAACTTATAAAAGAGAGAAAGAACCTGAAATAAACATTGCAACTCATTAAAAAGAAGAAGAAAGAAAAGAAAAGAAGGAAGGAGTTCAGGTTGTGGCTCACTGGTTAACGAACCCGACTGGGATCCATGAGCACGCGGGTTTGATCCCTGGCCTTGCTCAGTGGGTTAAGGATCCGGCATTGCCGTGAGCTGTGGTGTAGGCTGCAAACACGGCTCGGATCTGGCAATGCTGTGGCTGTGGCGTAGGCGGCGGCTACAGCTCCGATTTGACCTCTAGCCTGAGAACCTCCATATGCAAAGACAAAAAGAAAAAGAGGAAGAAGCAGGAAGAGGAATGGTGACTGATAGGCGTTGCTCAGCCCTGGTGACCTTATTGGTTGTTATTCAGGTCGCAGGAGGAAGGGGGACTCTTAGCCAGGTACCAGGTTCTGCAAGGCTAAGTGACTTGCCGTAAGCTACCCAGTGCTTGGAACACAGACCTTTCTCCTGGACACCAGCAGTTTCTTTTTTTTTTTGCCTTTTTGTCATTTTTATGGCCGCGGGTTTATGGCCGCACCCGCGGCATGTGGAGGTTCCCAGGCTAGGGGTCTAATCGGAGCTGTGGCCACTGGCCTGCGCCGCAGCCACAGCAA
>PVHT021183648.1:3126171-3159433 GCA_004024745.2 Catagonus wagneri
TGGAGAGACACTTCAACAAGACGGGCCAGCGCGTCTACCTGCACCTCCGGCGGACCCGGCACCCGGTAGGGCCAGGGGCGGGGCCAAGGCCAAGGCCGGGGAACTTGGAGGCACATCTCCCCCTGGGCCCCCATGTTGCATCTGTCTCTTCCATTCTGACCTCCCACGGGCCTCCGTTTTCCTGCCTCGCCTGTTTCTGCCGGTGTCCTTCCAAGTCAGCACGTGGGTTTTCGTAGCTCCTTTTTCTTCCGAGATGAACCCTTCTCCATCCTGCCCACCCCCCCTCACTGGTCTCTTCCCTGGTGCCCACTGCTAATCCTGCCCTTCCTGCCTCACTGCAGAAAGAGGAAGACACGACTGCAGGCACTGGAGACCCCCCGCGTAAGAAGCCCACCCGGCTGGCTATCGGTGAGCGTCACGGTGGCCCTGCTCTCCTCCCTGAGCTGGTCCTGCCCGCCCTCAGAGCTGCTAGGAGAGCCCCTCCGAGAATGGGCCCGGTCAGTGGCCCTGGAGCTCGGCAGAGGACGAGAAGTGCTGTGGCCAAGGAGGGGCCGTCGAGCCATGGGGGCTGTCCTACCCTCCCTCTTCTCTGTCTCACCAGGGATCGAAGGCGGGTTTGACCTCAGCGAGAAGAAGTATGAATATGACGAGGATGTAAAAATCGTCATTTTGCCCGATTACCTGGAGATCGCCCGGGACGGGCTGGGGGGACTGCCTGACATTGTCCGAGATCGGGTACAGACACCTTCCCACCCCACCGAAGATTTTAGGGCAGGCGGCACCAGAGCCGTGCTGTCTTGGGCAAGCACAGGGAAAGCTGAAGCCCAGGGGACTTGGAGGGGCATGTGGGGCCCGGGGCTGGCCCCGGTCTCCGACCCTCTGCTTCCCCCAGGTGACCAGCGCAGTGGAGGCCCTGCTGTCGGCTGACTCGGCCTCCCGCAAGCAGGAGGTGCAGGCCTGGGACGGGGAGGTACGGCAGGTGTCTAGACATGCCTTCAACCTCAAGCAGCTGGACAACCCCACTCGAATCCCTCCCTGGTGAGGCCTAGCCCCTCCGCCTCGGGGCACAACCCCCAGAGCAGGGGCAAAGAGGCCACCCTCCTGGGGCCTGGTGGGAGACAGGGTCAGGAGCGGACTGGTGGGGTGGACTCTGGGGCGCTGAACTCAGCAAGGGGCGTCCAGAGGAGAGGAGGAGAGGAGGAGAGCAGGGTCTCGGACTGGCCCCCTCTGCCCTCCACTCCCATGGACCCCTGACGCGCAGCTCAGCTGCTTTTCTTCTCCCCGGTCAGTGGCTGGAAGTGTTCCAAGTGCGACATGCGGGAGAACCTGTGGCTCAACCTGACGGACGGCTCCATCCTCTGTGGCCGGCGCTACTTCGACGGCAGCGGGGGCAACAACCACGCGGTGGAGCACTTCAAGGAGACAGGCTACCCGTTAGCCGTCAAGCTGGGCACCATCACCCCTGATGGCGCTGGTACTCCCCCCTGCCTGCCACCTCCCCGCAGAAACCGCTGGGTTTTGACTGTTACACGTGTCATGGGACACGAGGAAGACATGAGTTCATTCGTTCCCTCGATCAATAGTAAAACGACTGAAAGAGCTCCAGCTCTGGCACAGCGAGATTGGTGGCCTCTTGGGAGCCCTCGGCTGTGGGTTCAATCCCCAGCCAGGCAAAGCGGGTTAAGGATCTGTTGATGCCACAGCTGCAGCTTAGGTCACCACTGCAGCTTGGATCTGATTCCTGGTCCAGGGGCTCTATATGCCTTAGGTTTGCCAAAAATGGGGGGGACGCAGGGAAAGTACTGCAGGGGTTCCTATTGTGGGTCAGCAATAACGAACCCAGCTAGTATCCATGAGGATGTGGGTTTGATCCCTGGCCTCACTCAGTGGGTTGAAAGATCCGGTGTTGCCGTGAGCTGTGGTGTAAGACTGGCAGCTACAGCTCTGATTAGACCCTTAGCCTGGGAACTTCCATATGCTATGTGTGTGGCCCTTAAAAGACCAAAAAAAGGGGAAAAAAAGAAAGACAGTATTGCAGATAGGAGCAAATCTTCAATTTCTTTCTTTTTCTTTTGTCTTTTTGCCTTTATTTAGGGCCCCACCAGCGGCATATGGAGGTTCCCAGGCTAGGGGTCTAACAGGAGCTGTAGCCGCCGGCCTTCGCCACAGCCACAGCAACGCGGGATCTGAGCCACGTCTGCAACCTACACCACAGCTCATGGCAACGCCGGATCCTTAACCCACTGAGCAAGGCCAGGGATCGAACCCTCAACCTCACGGTTCTTAGTCAGATTTGTTAACCACTGAGCCACGAAGGGAACTCCTTCAATTTCACTTAACCCCCCAGACATACCCAAATCGCAGTACCCTTCCAAGTGGTTGCCATCATTATCTCAGTGGGTATCCTTCCAAACCCATCTCACTCTAGAACCTTCTTCTACGGTGTGGGGTCACAGTTAATTCCAACTCTCAGCCTGTTTCACCCAGGAGGGTTTGCGGCCTCACTGATCTCAAGTGAGCCAGGAGGGTCAGCCTCATAGCTCGTCCTTCTGTTCCACCAGGAGACCTAGGAGGGTGGGCTAGTGGTCAGGCCTGAGCCTCCCCCTCTGATACCGTTCCTGCCTCTTGTGCTAGACGTGTACTCGTATGACGAGGATGACATGGTCCTGGACCCCAACCTGGCTGAGCACCTGTCTCACTTCGGTATCGACATGCTGAAGATGCAGAAGGTGAGGCCCTCCGCCCCTTCCCGGAGGCTGAGGCGGCACGTTGAGGGGGATGCTGCGGTGATCCCCGTCCCCAGGATATGGGGGCTTCCTGTGGAGAACTTTCTAGAAGCACATAATCATTCATCGAATACTACTGAACACTTCTTGTGTGCTAGTCACCGTGACTGAGACAGGCTTACATTCCAGAAGAGAGGCAGGCGCGGCTCACAGACTTGCGCAGATAAGTGAACTACTGCCCAATGTGGAGGGCGCCACAGGAGTTTACAGGAGGGGCCCCTAGTCCAGGGGATCGAGGGAGTGGTCCTGAGGAAGTCACGCCCAGGTGGAGACCTGAGGGTGAGGGGGTGACTTCAGGATGGAGAAACACTTGTGCTAGAGGGAGTCGTCTTCATTTCATCCCCTCGTTCAGCCTGAGGCCCGAGGCCCCTGGGACAGTTGCCTGTGGCCTTCTGGAACTCGCGCTGGAGGAGAGCCAGTGGGCCTCCTGTGGTAGAGTCCATAATTCAGCAAATTCCAGGCTCCAGCCAGCCCTCATCCTAGACCCCGGGAGAGGTCAGCGTAACAGGCTGCTTCCCTCAGCCCATCTGAAGCGCCCTTCCCCTGCAGACAGACAAGACGATGACGGAGTTGGAGATCGACATGAACCAGCGCATCGGCGAGTGGGAGCTGATCCAGGAGTCAGGGGTGCCGCTCAAGCCCCTGTTCGGGCCCGGCTACACGGGCATCCGCAACCTGGGCAACAGCTGCTACCTCAACTCCGTGGTCCAGGTGCTCTTCAGCATCCCCGACTTCCAGAGGAAGTGAGTGCCGCGCTCTCCCTGGGCTCTGCGCCCCTGACCCCCGGCTCCTCTCAGGACCTCGGTGCCAGCTCAGTCTTATTCCTGGTTCACGGTGACAGGAGCAGGTCACAGGACCGCACCACCGTCACCTGGTGACACACACGGTGGTGGGGCTGGGTGCACCCCCCACCCTGCCAGGGCTCTTGGGGCCAGCAGGTGGTCTTTCTCTTAGCCAGTGACGTCAGATGACGTCACTTGGACGAGGAGCATTTGGGGAGGAGGAGGGCTTGGAACCCAAAGATAGAAGAAAGGCAGGTGCTTAGCATCAGTGAGTTTCCTGTCTAATTGCCAAGGCCCAGTGTGTATGCGAGAACTCAGAATGTACTAACAGGTTCTGATCAGTGGAATATGAACCGCATCTATTCTTCTCCCAGGCGGCCTTCTCCCATCCCCTGGCTCTGTTGGGAAGGAAGCTGGGCTATACCGCATGCCGACCCAGTTGGGAAGAGGGCGGAAGTGCGGGTGGCTGGAAAGAGATGGACTCTGAGGTTCAACCATGTACCCCTCCCCTCCGGAGGGGTCTCGTTCTCTGAGCTCGTAGGTGATGGCTCCCTTCTGCTTTCCTCTGGGCCCCCCTGAGCCTGAGCCCCTCCAGCAGTCCTCCCTTTGGCTCTTAGGTATGTGGATAAGCTGGAGAAGATCTTCCAGAATGCCCCGGCGGACCCTACCCAGGACTTCAGCACCCAAGTGTAGGTAGCCAGTTGTGTGCCTTCTTTCTCCTCCATGACCCCCTGGAGTGGGCAGTAGTTTAGCCCCTGGCCGGCTAGAAGCTTTCGAATGATTGCCTTCTGGGCATGCTGTCTGCCTTGGGTTGGGTTCCTGCAGAACCTAAGTTTTTTCGCATTTTATTTATTTTTTTAGTTTTTGTTTTTTAGAGCCTCGCCTACGGCATATGGAAGTTCCCAGGCTAGGGGTCGAACTGGAGCTGCAGCTGCTGGCTTGTGCTACAGCCACAGCAACGCTAGATCTAAGCCCCGTCTGCGACCTACACCACAGCTCACGGCAACGCCAGATTCCCAACCCACTGAGCAAGGCCAGGGATCGATCCCACATCCTCATGGATACTAGTCGGATTCATTTCCGCTATGCCACAACGAGAACTCCCCGTTTTTTCACGTTTTATAGAGAGCTGTCCAAGGAGGACTTTGAGCGGGGGTTGAGTTGGGCAAAGGATTTGGTGTTGGACAGTCATTCATTGACAGAAGCTAAATTGTTCCCTTGAACGTTAATACAGAGCCAAGCTAGGCCATGGCCTTCTCTCGGGAGAGTATTCCAAGCCAGCGCCGGAGTCGGGCGACGGCGAGCAGGTGCCAGAGCCAAAGGTGAGTCCGGGCCTCTGTCCCTTTCAGGTGCTGGAATTATGGGAAACTGAGGTCTGGGAGATGTATAAAGGCCACTTGGTGGCTTTTGGGCCCCAGCTGAATCGATGCCCTGGCTCTGCCTAGGAAGTTCAAGATGGCATTGCCCCTCGGATGTTCAAGGCCCTCATCAGCAAGGGTCACCCCGAGTTCTCCACCAACCGGCAGCAGGATGCCCAAGAGTTCTTCCTTCACCTTATCAACATGGTGGAGGTGAGGCTGGCGAGGAGGGCACTCGTCACACTCCTCCTCTCCACCGGCAGTTCTCCCCATCTTTCCTCTGTCGGCCCCACCCCAGGCCCATCCCAGCGACCCAAGAGCCTTCTGGCCCTGAGCCTTCCCTGTACCCGAGGAGAACAGCAGAGTAGCGATCCTTAAGCTTGATGGGCATGCGGCCCAAGGAAGGATGCACCCAAAGGAAATGATGGGCCGATACTTAGTGCTCAGAAAGAAAGTACAGACACTTTCCCACGCAGGCCCACAGTGTGGGATGGGCCAGAGCTTGGGCGTGGGCAGGAGGTTGTACGGGGGCGGCTTCTGCTCTGCTCCTGCATCCCTTTGCCACTTCGTGGTCATCTCCTTTCTACTTCCCTTTCTCCCTGACCGCCCCGCACCGTGGCTTTTTGGCCCCCATTCCGGGGCCTGACTTGCCTTGGAATGCAAGTCCCCCCACCTTGCCTCTTTCCCGTAGAGGAATTGCCGGAGCTCTGAAAATCCTAACGAAGTGTTCCGCTTCCTGGTGGAGGAAAAGATCAAGTGCCTGGCCACAGAGAAGGTGAAGTACACCCAGCGAGTGGACTACATCATGCAGTTGCCTGTGCCCATGGACGCGGCCCTGAACAAAGGTAGGGCAGCACTCTGCTCTCCCATTTGGACCTGGGTGCGCCTGGAGGCTGAGGTCTGAGGCGGGACCTGGGCACCTAATAGGAGCAGAGGCCAAGGTTAGCTCTGTCCGCAGCCAGAGCTGCAAAGCGGGGCCGGCGGGCGGAGGTGGGATCGGCCTTGCCTGCAAGCTGGTCAGCAGAGCTTTGTTAGGAAAGAGACAGGATCACAGACGGACGTGTATCGGGTGGGCTTGGGGAGGCAGAGGAGCCGAGATGGTCGTGGACACAGAGCCAGTAGAGTGAGACTAAGGAGGGAACGCGGCAGCCCCCGCCCAGAAGGGTCCACCCACCTATTCTGTCACCAGAGGAGCTCCTGGAGTATGAAGAGAAGAAGCGGCAAGCGGAGGAGGAGAAGCTGCCACTGCCGGAACTGGTTCGGGCACAGGTGCCCTTCAGCTCCTGCCTGGAGGCCTATGGGGCCCCCGAGCAGGTGGATGACTTCTGGAGCACAGCCCTGCAGGCCAAGTCCGTGGCTGTCAAGTAAGTTCTGCGGGTGCCGGCCTGCAGCAGGCTCATCCCAGAGAGGCCGTCAGCCTCACAGCCTCTCCCTTTGTGGTCAGAATCTCAGGCTTATATCACCTGGGGCTGGTACCCTGGTCCTGAGGGAACCCAGAGCCCCAGGATTGCTGCCTTAGCTTGTCCGGCCCCCGCCAGTCCCTCTTCTCTCATGGGCCGGGGTCACTTTCCAGTGCAGCGTCTCTCCTCCCTCTCCCCGTCTCCTGGCCAAGCACAGGAATTAGTAACGATTGTGGACGGAATGGAGATTTCCAGCAGGTGGCCCTGCCTTCTTGCTAACTCATCATGGGCATGAACCTGAGATCTGAAAGAGTGCTTTGGTCTTGGGGATTCCAGCCACCCGCCACTTTGCTGTTCTGGCCCATCAGGCAGCCCCCACAGCTTCTGCTGCTCCTTCTCTGCGGGCGCCCCAATGCCTGCCCAGGGCAAGGAAAGATGGAGTGTCTTCTGGGCTTTTAACAGCCCAGGTCTTCTATCCATGAGAGGCCGAACCCAGCGGGGGGCTTTCGGAGAGGTTCCCTGGGTGCCAGCTTGTTCTCTCTTCCCTAGGACCACACGATTTGCCTCATTCCCCGACTACCTGGTCATCCAGATCAAGAAGTTCACCTTCGGCCTGGACTGGGTGCCCAAGAAACTGGGTATGGTGGCTGGGACGAGTGAGGGAGGTTAAGCAGAAAGTGCTAAGAAAAAGAAGGGGCCTTAAGATGTAAACTGGTCCTTCTCCAACTCTCCTCTGGAAGTGGAAATGCTACCTTAGCTGTTTCGAAATGCATCTAGCGCTGACACCATGGAAAGCGCTGACTAAAAGTATTAAGGCTTCTTTGATTTTATAGTTACAGTTTACAACCAGAAGTGATTTTACTGGTTTTGTGTTTTGTAATTGGCAAGCTGTATTCATTTTGATAATGTTTTTTTGTCTTTTTACAGTCGCACCCACGGCATATGGAGGTTCCCAGGCTAGGGGTTGAATCGGAGTTGTAGCCGCTGGCCTACACCATAGCCACAGCAACGTGGGATCGGATCCGCATCTGCGACCTACACCACAGCTCATGGCAACACCGGATCCTTAACCCGCTGAGTGAGGCCAGGGATTGAACCTGCGTCCTCATGGATGCTAGTCAGATTTGTTTCCGATGAGTCATGATGAGAACTCCCCATTTTGATAATCTCGAAATAATGAGTTCTCCTGGGTCTTCAGACCCCTGACGACTTTGCGAACTGCAGAATAATTAACTTGACTTGCTAGCTAAGTTGAGCCCCATGGAAGTGTAGAATCATCTGTGGCCCTTTCCTGGCTTGTGGTTCATTGTGGAAAGATCAAGGACTGGAATCCAAGTCTTCTGACCCCTGGCCCGATGGTTTGTCTTTTTTTTTTTTTGGGTCTTTTTTCTAGGGCCACACCCCACGGCATATGGAGGTTCCCAGGCTAGGGGTCTAATCGGAACTGTAGCCGCCAGCCAGCGCCAGAGCCATAGCAATGTGGGATCCGAGCCATATCTGCGACCTACACCTCAGCTCACAGCAACGTCGGATCCTTAACCCACTGAGCGAGGCCAGGGATGAAACCTGCAACCTCACGGTTCCTAGTCAGATTCGTTAACTGCTGAGCCAGGACAGGAACTCCACGATGGTTTTTATTACACTGTGACTGCTGTGCTGGGTCCTGTCCTGAGCAGGTCAGGGGCAGGGGCGTGAGATTCCCAGAGCGCTTTTCCTGGGAGGGCTTCAGGGAGCTGCCAAGGTGACCCGTGTCCTGCCGGTGTGTCCCTTGCAGATGTGTCCATCGAGATGCCCGAGGAGCTAGACATCTCCCAGCTGAGGGGCACAGGGCTGCAGCCTGGGGAGGAGGAGCTGCCCGACATTGCCCCACCCCTGGTCACTCCGGACGAGCCCAAAGGTAGCCTTGGTTTCTATGGCAACGAAGACGAAGACTCCTTCTGCTCCCCTCACTTCTCCTCTCCAACATGTTAGTGACTCTTCTTCCTGCCTGTCTCTTTCCCTTGCTGATGGGGATCTTCTCTGCCTGCCTCCCCTTGACCCTGTCCTTTGTGTTTCTCCTGTCCTCCCTTTCAAATTCCCTTTGCCCTCTTGATGGACATGGGGACCGATTGAGCCCTCCAGCCACGTTCTCTGTGCACACGGTGGCACACTGGCTGATTGCCTCTGTCCTTGTTACTTGGTTGGGGGCGGGGCGGGGCAGGGACTTATACTCCAGAGAATGGGCGAGGAAAGGGGCTCCCTGGGGCACCTCTGGCCTCAGTTCTGTACCTTTCAGATACTGCTGGCCCCCCATTCTGTTGTTTTGTCACTTTAGTTCCGGAATAAGGGGCCGGGCCTTGGAGGAAAACTGCATGGAAGGTGGTTGGGGGCGGCCTGGGGGCTGGGCCCTGGCGGGAGGGAGGGGGCGGGGAGTCGAGCCCTGTGCCCCGCGCTTCTACCCCAACAGCGCCCATGTTGGATGAATCGGTTATCATCCAGCTGGTGGAGATGGGCTTTCCCATGGACGCCTGCCGCAAAGCCGTCTACTACACGGGTAACAGCGGGGCCGAGGCCGCCATGAACTGGGTCATGTCGCACATGGACGATCCAGGTAGGCAGGAGTGGGGAACCAGGTGGGGCACGGCCGCTGCACGTCCCCAACACTTCAACCACCGCTTCATGTCCACAGATTTTGCGAACCCCCTCATCCTGCCTGGCTCCAGCGGGCCTGGCTCCACAAGTGCAGCAGCTGACCCCCCACCAGAGGACTGCGTGACCACCATCGTCTCCATGGGCTTCTCCCGGGACCAGGCCCTGAAAGCTCTGCGGGCCACGGTACAGGCTGCCCCTGGCCGAGCACCAGTCCTGTGGGAAGAAGGGGGTGGGAGCAAGGTTCCGTCCCTCGGTGAGCGAGACCAAGGGTGACCCGTGTAATGTGGCTGGGCTGGGGTGCCCCCTGCTTAGTGGCTGTGATAAAGGAGCTGGGGCCTCCACTGGTGGCCTTCTCCGCCCTGACGGTGCTAGAAAAAGTGACTCTGCCCTCTTCTCCAAGAACAATAGCTTAGAACGGGCTGTGGACTGGATCTTCAGTCACATCGATGACCTGGATGCGGAGGCTGCCATGGACATCTCGGAGGGCCGCTCAGCTGCCGACTCCATCTCCGAGTCCATACCAGTGGGACCTAAAGTCCGGGATGGTCCTGGAAGTGAGTGTTCCCTGGAATCAGGACAGGCCTGGTAGCATCTAGCCAGTTGGCTCCACCACGTCCTCATCCCAAGCCAGCTCTGCTTCTCTGGGGTTGTCGGAGGAGGGGGACAGGGTCAGAAGCTTCTTTCCACCAACGTGACTCCTGGAGGTGGGTTCCCAGGAAGCTGAGATAGACTCTGGGCCCAGTGCATGCCTCCCATCCCCTGAAAGCCCGTCCTGGTGTGAGCTGTTGGGTCCAGCTGCCCTCCCTCTCTGCCCTCTCTCTCCCCTTCCCTAGAGTATCAGCTCTTTGCCTTCATTAGTCACATGGGCACCTCAACCATGTGTGGTCACTATGTCTGCCACATCAAGAAGGAAGGCAGGTGAGGGGCCAGCACATGCGTTTTGAATGGGGGCATGGTGGTGGGAGGGGTAGGGGTGTCCTGGAAGTCCTTAGAGTATTTGTGAGGGAAGGTAAAGGATTGCCTGGTGGGGCCACAGACTCATCGGAAATTGAGAGAAAGCCTCAAGGCAGGGATTGACCAACGAGGGTCCAAAGGCTGAATTCGGCCACTCACTTTTACCAAGTCTTAGTGAGAATTCCCATTGTGGCTCAGTGGGTTGAGAACCCGACTAATATCCATGAGGATGCGGGTTCTATGCCTGGCCTCACTCATTAAGGATCCGGCGTTGCAGCGATCTGCAGTGGGTGTAGTTTACAGACAGGGCTGGCATTGCGGTGGCTGTGGCGTAGGCCGGCTGCTACTGCTCCAATTTGACCCTTAGCCTGGGAATTTCCATATGCCACAGGTGCGGCCCTAAAAAGACAAAGTCTTAGCACTGCGGCTTACCCATTTATCTATCTGTGGCTCTTTTCATGCTGCAACAGGAAGGTCAAGTAGTTGTATCAGAGACCAGATGGCCTGCAAAACCTGAAATATTTCCTGTCTGACCCCTGCCTAACAGGAACGGGTGGCAAGTGGCTGTAAAGACACCACAGTGTCTGAAAGCCCCGAGTACAGGAGCAATGACCCTGTGAGACTGGGATGCTCTGTTCAGATAGGTGGCAGCTGGACTGTAGGTTTGGGGACCCGGGCAGAGAACGCTGGGAGCCTTTGCCCCAGGATCACCAGGAGCCACATCAGAGAGACAAGCTCTTCATCCTTTCCCCCCACGCCCTTCCCCAGATGGGTGATCTACAACGACCAGAAAGTGTGTGCCTCTGAGAAGCCGCCCAAGGACCTGGGCTACATCTACTTCTACCAGAGAGTGGCCAGCTAAGAGCCCGCCCTGAGCCCGCACCCCCGAGGGCGGGGACAGAGCCCCCGGCGTGAGGGATGGACGTCAGCCCCCCTGCTCCGTACCCTTTTCCTTTTCATCCCCAGCAGCAGGGAAGAAGCTAGAGGCCCTGAGAGAATGGCCAAGCGAAGTTGGGGGGGCGGGGGGCACTGGGGAGACTTTGGGGATAGAGCAGGAAGGGGAATGGGAGGGGCCGGCTGCCTGTCTGTGCGGAGACTGTTGCTTTCCTGCCCTTGACCCCGCAGCGCTCTGCTTCTCTGTGATCCTGCTGGCCCGGTGTGGAGCGGGCTCGTTTGTTTGTGTGGCGTGGGTGTTGCTTTGTGCGGCCTCTTCCACAGGAGGGGGCTTCTGTGCCTCCCCCCCCCTTTGTGTTTGCTCCCCGTGTGGTTGGGCAACGAGGGATCTGAGGGAAATGGGAACCCCCCTCGCCCTCCTGCCTCAGTCTTTTCCCCACCTTGTCTCTCCTCTGTCCTTCTGGAAAATGCCAAAATACAGGATGTGAATAAAAGTACAATGGCTCAGTTGTGTCCTGTTTGATACCTTGGGGGAGCTGTCTTCCCCAGGCCTAGCAGGGGGGCCGGTTTCCCGAAGCTCCCGGCCCTGGCCCTTTGCCTTCTGTGCCTCCTGCTGTTGTAACTGGGGGCTGAGTGAGGCGAGCACTGGGGCAGCAGAGGAGGGCAGAGAGGCAGGGGCTGTTAGATGAGGGGATGCGGGGTGGGGTGTCACAGAGCAGAGATGAAGTGAAGAGCCCTTCCTTCCAGCCACAACACAGGAAGGGGCCCAAGTGGGTTCTTCCCAAATGTCCCCAGTGGCTAGGGAGCCCAGGCCCTGTAGTCCCTTGTCAGACCTTGGCCCGCTGGAACAAAAAGCGGGGTACTCATGGGGACAGAGCCGACTTCTGAACCGCCTCTTACTTAGCTGCAGTTTCTAGCCAACGTGGGCCGACCCTCTGCAGCCGAACCCTGTTATTTGCCCAGTTACTGTGGGGCTGGGCTGGCCCCAGATAGGTCAGAGGTGCCCACTCAGCACTCAGGGATGTGGCTGCTCCGATGGGGAAGAGGGCCCCTTTTTCCAGATCTGGAGAGAGGCCCCTGGGGGCTCTGAGGCCGAGCCTGGGAGGGAGTGGCCGGGCCTGCAGCCAGCGCGCCTCGGAACCCCATGTCCCTTGGGGGCGCTGCTGCAGTGAAGCGGGGGTTCCCTGAGCCACGGGGCGCACGGCTGTCCCCAAAGTCTGGCCACGGAGGCTGAAGCGACCGAGCTCCGGACGCCGCTGGAACGTTGCTACAAGAAAGGAGGCAACGTCAGAACCTCGCAACGCAGACCGCGGGCAGCGGGTGGGGCCGGGGCGAGGGCCGGGCTTCCGCGGGGCGGGCGGGGCGGGGCGAGGGCCGGGCTTCTGCGGGGCGGGCCAGCCATGGCCCAGGACGCGGAGGGGGCGGGGTTCTGCCTCTCCGCCCTCTATATAAGCGGCCAGTGGATGAGGCCGCGCGCTGCTCCTGACCTTCAGTGTGCCGGCTGTAGCACCATGGCGCCCGCCAGGAAGTTCTTCGTCGGGGGAAACTGGAAGATGAACGGGCGGAAGAACAATCTAGGGGAACTCATCAACACCCTGAACGCGGCCAAGCTGCCGGCCGACACCGGTGAGCCCTGGCGGTGGGTGAGTGGGTGGGTGGGAGGTCGCGCGTGGCGGCGCCCCTCTCCCGAGCTCTCTGAGCAGTTGTCTGCATGGTCCTGCTTGCAGGGCCGGAGACGAGGGCTATCGGGGTCCCGGCCTTGGCCCTGCGGCCGCAGGACCAGGGGTGTGTCGATGGGGAAAGGCGGGGCCACATCTCTCGGGACCCTCTGACTGCTGGAGGAAGGTGGCTCCGGGGTGCGGACGGCGGCTGCACCAGCCGGGAACCGGGGATGGAAGTGGAGCCCAGTCCCTGCGGGCGATCGGGAGAGGCCGGCGCCAGTCCGGTGCGTGGGGGAGGAGGCTGCGTGCAGGCTTCTGCTGCCCTCTCGGCGCCGGCTCCGTGCGCCGCCGCACGTAGCCCCAGACTCCTCCCTGCGCTTTGCCCGGGCTACCGAGTTCCCCCGCCCGGTGGCCCTTGGCCTCTTGAGCTACCCCTCTGACCCTTTCCCCTCGGCGGCCTGCAAGACTCCTGCCTTCCGCGGAAGGGGCCGAGCAAGTGCCAAACGGGCAGAGCCATGTGAGGATGAGGAGCGATCCTACAGTTTTCTCCAACCTGCAAAGGGGAAAACGCAAGGCCTCTATGAGCCAGTCGACTCGCTGCCACCCACGGGCACAGTGCCATCCTCAGTCCTTCCCCTCCCACTCATCTAAGTCATAGAACCCCGGGTCTGATCAAGAGGCTGCAGTATAGACCCTTTCTGCTTGTGCTAAAAATCCTTGCCTGGCCCCGGAGAGGTGGGATGGGATATTTTAGAAGGGAGGCGGGGTTGGCCCCGGAGAATGCTGAGTCTAGGAGGTGCCCAGGCCCAGAATAGCCTGGGGAAATAGGAGCCACCGCTGTTAAAAGAGCAGAGGGCAGGGCAAGGGCCATGACCTCTCAGGGGTACCTGAAAGGCTCAGACTTGGGTCCAGGCCCAGCCTGGGGTGCAAAGCAGACAAAGATGATCACACTGGGGTGGAAAAGGGCGAAAGCAGAACTAAGAAAGCGCTGAAGGCTAGGAGGCTCCAGAGCACTGAAGAGGGCCTGGATTTGTGATGCCATCCCCTCCCGTCACTGTCTCCTACTCAGAGGTGGTTTGCGCACCCCCCACCGCCTACATTGACTTCGTCAGGCAGAAGCTAGATCCCAAGATTGCTGTGGCTGCGCAGAACTGCTACAAAGTGGCTAATGGAGCCTTTACTGGGGAGATCAGGTAAGATGGTGTGTGTGTACTGGGGGGGACA
This sequence comes from Catagonus wagneri, assembly GCA_004024745.2. Taxonomy (NCBI): domain Eukaryota; kingdom Metazoa; phylum Chordata; class Mammalia; order Artiodactyla; family Tayassuidae; genus Catagonus; species Catagonus wagneri. The sequence goes on from PVHT021183648.1 coordinate 3,139,862, forward strand.
TGGCCGTGATTCTCCTCAGGGAGGGAAAAGCCACAGGGTAGTCTCCCTCCTGAACCATGACTTTATCTCTTGCTTTAGCCCTGGCATGATCAAAGACCTCGGAGCCACGTGGGTAGTCCTGGGGCACTCGGAGAGAAGGCATGTCTTTGGGGAGTCAGATGAGGTTAGTAACCAGGAGAGGAGATAAGAGAGGGCTTATCCGAAGAGAGGTGTCTCACCAAGTCTGTTCCTCAACAGCTGATTGGGCAGAAAGTGGCCCATGCCCTGGCAGAGGGACTTGGAGTAATCGCCTGCATTGGGGAGAAGCTAGATGAGCGGGAAGCTGGCATCACTGAGAAGGTCGTTTTCGAGCAAACCAAGGTCATCGCAGGTATCTCTGGAGAAAGGGGCCTTTGAACCTAGCCAGGGCTACGGAGGCACAGAGGGTGGGGTCAGATGCCCTGCCTCCTGACTTGATCCCCAGGCTGATGCAGGAAAGGGGAGCGTAAGAACCCTTGTATCCGTCCTATCACTTCGCCTCCGGACCCTGATAGTATATGATGCCACTTGGAGTTCCTCTAACAGCCACCAGGGGGCAGCAGGCCGCCATCACGCATTCTCTGGGGAACAGCTGGATCGCTCCTCCTTCACCCTTCCACCCGTGATCTCTGTCCCACAGATAACGTGAAGGACTGGAACAAGGTTGTCCTGGCCTATGAGCCTGTGTGGGCCATTGGTACCGGCAAGACTGCCACACCCCAACAGGTAACCAAGCACAGGAGTTCATCCTCCCCTGCCATGGTAGTATTGGACCACATAGACCATCTGGGCCAACTCTTCATTTAAAAGACAGGACAGGGAGTTCCCATTGTGGCCCAGCAGTAACAAAGTATCTGACTAGTATCCATGAGAATGCAAGTTCAATCCCTGGCCTTGCTCAGTGGATTAAGGATCAGGTGTTGCCGTGAGCCGCAGTGTGGGTCACAGACCTGGCTCGGATCTGGGGTTGCAGTGGTGTAGGCTGGTGGCTGTAGCTCCAATTCAACCCCTAGCCTGGGAACTTCCATATGCCACACGTCAGTGCTTAAAAGGGGGGGTGGGCAAAAGAGTCACTTGTCCAAGGACATCCATTCCAGGGACTGGATGGGATTAAAGCCTCCGTGTTCCATCTCGGGTCCCAGAGTTCTTGCCCAAAAACCACACTGCCTGTCTCCACTGGTCCCCACAATCTCCCCCACTTGGAGTGAAAAGTCTCAGTCTGGCTTCTTGTTTTAGGCCCAGGAAGTACACGAAAAGCTCCGGGGATGGCTTAAGTCCAATGTCTCCGAGGCAGTGGCTCAGAGCACCCGCATCATTTATGGGGGTAAGTGGCTTTGGCTCCAGCCTGGAGCGGAGTGGGCTGAGAATTACACTGAGCTCTCCTTAGGCATGGAGGTAGCCTTGACCGTTCCCTCTTCTCCCTTCCTAGGTTCTGTGACTGGGGCAACCTGCAAAGAGCTGGCAAGCCAGCCTGATGTGGACGGCTTCCTTGTGGGTGGTGCTTCCCTCAAGCCCGAATTTGTGGACATCATCAATGCCAAATAATAAGCCCATCCATCTCCCCTACCCTTCCCCCCGAGCCAGGGACTAGGTAGCTCAGAAGCCCAGTAACTGCGCTGCCCCACCCCCCACATGCTTCTGATGGTGTCGCCTGCCCCCTCTCGCAGCCTAATCCGAGGTGGACCTCTTCCTATACCGTTTACACCCTGCCCTGTAATGGTTGGGACCAGGCCAGTCCTGCCTACACTTACTGTTTCAGTTGGAACTAAACCTGTCACCAAGGTGGCTTCTCCTTGGCTGAGAGGTGGGAGGGGTGGTTTGCCCCTGGGTCCCCTCAGCCCCCGGTGAATGAAGGCAGAAGAGAGAAACCTTCCTGTCCCATCTGACACCATGAGGCCAAGGGCTGAGAGAAGGCCCTGTCCTCCGCAGAGGCCGGGGTGCTGCTCCCTCCATGGTGCCAGTGCCTGTGTGTGTTGTGTCTGTGAGCAGTCCCACGTGTGGGGGAAATAAATACCTGGCACTGAACCCTGTGGTTTGTCCTTCACTGACCTTGCCTAAACCTTCCTTTTTGAGGCAGTCACAGGACCCTTGTGCAAAAAAAAATAACCATGAACAACAGGCTTCTACAGCAGCACACCTCTGACAACCTTTACTTACAAAGATGTTTCGCGTACCAGGCTGCCACAGCCTTGATTAACAGCCGCCTCCCTTCCATCTTCTGGGTGGCCCTGGGGCTGTCCTGTTCCCCAGAGCTTAGGCTGGGGTGGGGCTCACCGGTTTTAGTAAAGCAGCTGGTCTAGGCCAGCAGTGCCTCTTCCCCGCCCCCCAGGGGAGACGAGGGGTCAAGGCCCCAGCGCCATCTGTGGTATCACAGGGGTCACTGGTAGAGCAGGTAGCGCTTCACGGCAGGGGGCAAGGGCAGAGCAGAAACGTGGCCAAGCCGGGTGGCCCCCAGGGCACGGCGCACGCACAGGCGGCTCAGGTGCAGAAGGGAGTGTGGCTCCGCTGGGAGAGAGAAGGAGGGAAAGTAAGTTGGGGTGTAGCCACCAGCTGCTGGAGGTCCTCAAACCACAGGGTCCTGCCCAGGTCCCCGGTGCTTCCCTGTCACTTTCCTGCTGCAAGTCTGTTCCCACCGTGGTGGAGCGGGCACCCTGGAGTTCTGCATCTGCATCGCTAATTTCACGCATCTAAGGCCCTCTAAGCAACAGGCCCAGGCAGCTCAGATGTGGTGGAGCTGCTGGCCCAGGCTTTGATTCCAGAGAGGTCCAGGCGCTAGCTGGTGAAAGGAAGGTCGTCCCTCCTCCACAGCAGCTCCCCTGGGCCATGGAGGGAGAGGCAGCCACCCTTTGCTGAAGACTCTCCCACTGCAGAGGACAGTTAAGTCGAGTCAGCCCCAGGTCTGGTTCCATGGGTTCCCCAAGGCGGCCCTTCCCCTGCAGCCCCACCCCAAGGCCCTTGCTCCCTCACTGCTTTCCTTCCAGGAGCCAGGGCCTCAGTGGCTCCTTCCTGGGGTTTGACTGAGAAAGGAAATAGGTATGTGTCCAAGCAAGTCAGAGCCCAGTGAGTCTGGTACATACCCTGGGGTGCCTGGCACCTCTTCCTCTTGGACTTGGACTCCTAGCTCAGTACGCATGTAACTTTTTGCACCTCCTCCTCCAGGGATGGACACCTCCGGGGAAGTCCTAATCGCTAGGGTGCTCCCCTCCATTCCGAGGGCTCATTACTTACCAGCAAGCCTTACTTTTACCTCTATGGCTGTTAGAAGATTAAATTAGGTAACAGCTGTGAAGTCCCTTAGCCATTCCTGGCACCGAATAGGGAAAGGAGACCTGTCAGATGAAGGCACATTCCCTCTGCTCTCATAAGGCGTTGAGCTTCCATCCCAGACCACAGTCACCAGGGACAGAACACTCTCCCCACACCTGCCCCAGGCCTCACCTCTCCTTTCGCCCAGGTAGCTGATGCGGACCTGGCACTGGCCCCAGACAGCGCTTACTGCTGGATAGAGGGTCCTGCCCTTCAGTCCACGGAAGGCCGGCCCCAGGTAGGTGCCCCCAACAGCGTAGCCCAGAGTTCCCTCCTCCATGTCCAAAACCACCAGCAGCCTCTCCGGCACCTCCAGATGCTCACCTTGAGGTCCGGGGGGATACTGGGGGGACCCGGGCCCCTTGCTCTGATGGTACAGCTTCCCTCGCCCAATGTCCCAGCCCCACGACTCGCTGTTGCTGCCCAGCAGCGCCGCATAGTGGTCAGTTTGCAGCGGGGCGAGGGCCGTGGCCACGCCCACCACGGCGTGGGTGCCTCTCTGTTCCCGGGGCCAGCTGATCTCCCAGGCGTGCAGGCCTCTCGAGTAGCCCCTCTTACCCCGGGCCCCATCAGTGCTCTGGGCCACAGGCCGCCGCTCAAAGCACAACCCCCCTTCCTTGACCTCGATGTTCTCTGAGCAGTCCTTGGGGTTCCAGCCGTGACGCCGTTGGGCCCCTAGGTCAGGAGGGGGAGCAGACAGCAGCTCCTCCAATCCCTCGGGACAGGAGAGGTCAGGGTACAGGGCCTGTGGGGTGGGGGTACTGCTGCTGCCCCCTGCCAAGGCCGTCTGGCCCATGGAGGTGAGAAGCTGGAGGACTCCCCAAAAGAGGCTTGCTGGGACGTCTCTCTTCTGAAAGTTGAGCTCCAGCTTGGGATCGACCTAGAGAGGAGTTGGGGAAGAGGAGGATCCTGGAGGGACTCCACACCCAGGCGCCCCATCCCTTCCCCCAGGTCTGGTCACTGCCCCACTCCTCCCTCTCAGCTCCCCCAAAGTTCCTAGATCATCATCGCCTTGCCCTCACCGACCTGTCCGGGTCTCCTGAGACGCGCGGGTTTGCCGCCTTAGGTCTGTGCAGGGACCGTCCCCCTCGCCCGCTCCTACTCCTGTCACTGCCCCCGAACTTCGCTCAGATTCCCGTGTCGGGAGGTCGCCGGCCCTCGGGAGGAGCCCAGCCGAGAGTCGCCTAGCCTCTCGAGGCCCAGAACGCCGGCTGCTTCCGCCCCCGCTCCTCCCGCAGGCCCCGCCCCTCCTAGGCCCCGCCCCTAAAGGCCCTCTGGGGCAGTTAACCCTCTAGTCGCCACCCCAGGTCGCGCCCCGCCCGAGACCACGCCCACAGGGCCCCTCGGGGAGGTTAAAACTCGGCTCCGAGGGCAGCTGCGCAGGGCACGCGGTGAGTAGCACTCAGTAGCAGGCGGTTAACCTCTGGACACCTTCCCAAGCAGTCCCCAGCCCCCAGGCCTCGCCCCCGCCAGGAAGCCGCCAGGTGATTAACCCTTCTCTGGTCCGCCCCGGGGCAAGCCGAGCTCAGAGTGAACCCTTTCATGGTATCATTGCTTTGAGATCCCTGGAGGTCTGTTCACCGTCAAGAACTCAGAACAGCCTGGGCTACCAGCTCCTGAGCCCCTAGGGATGCGGGGCCTGAGGTCAAATAAGGTCTGCCATTGTGGTGACATCTGTTTCCCAGGCCTCGTGATTCTGGGTCACTGTTGCTGGGCTGGTCTTTTTCTGACCCCAGTTGTGAGTCAGCTGGTTCTAAGCCTGAGTTTCTAAACGCTGAGTTTCTAGCTGAGAATGCTAGGTGTCCTAGGTCTGCATCCTGTTCTAGCCTTCATCCCCTTGTCCATCCATTCCTGGGCTGTGGGCCTCATCTGGCAGAATGTAGTGGTCAAGCCCATGGTTGTGAGTGAAACAATGCCACTAATTAGCTCTGTGACCTTGGGGAAGCTGCCAAACTTCTCTAAACCTGTTTTCTCTTAGGTAAAATGGGCATAATGATGGTACTTGCCTCACAGGGTTGTTGTGGAGTTGAAACAGTCCAGGTAAAGCACTTAGCAAGGAGCCTGCTACATAGTATGCAATCACTAAGCTTAGCTGTTCCTATTTCTTTAACATTTCCTAAGTGACTACTCTGTAGAGAGGCAATAAAATATAGTGGTATTTAGCAACCGTGGAACCAGGCTGACAGGGTGTGTGAATCCGTGAAGGCGGGTATGCAGGGGAACTTAGGCAAATTCCTTAACCTCCCCTGTGCCTGCTTTTTTCTTCTGTAAAAGGGGGATGCTATTGGTATCAACTGCATAAGCTATAGTGAGGATTCGGTGATGTTACACATGCATATGTAGAGGGCTTAGAAGAGTTTCTGATTCAAATGTAATCATTTGTGCGACACACTGAAGATTAAGTAGTGAATCCTCAAGGGGTTTACAAGGACATTTATAAAACAGTTTTATCACATAGTAGACAAAATTCTGGTTATACAAAAAGTACTATGGGAGTAAAAAGGATGGGACTCCAGGGATCAAGCAGTTTGGAAAGTGTCATGGAGGAGATGACACTGGGCTGAATCTTTAAGGATGACAAGGGGAGGAGTTCCCCTTGTGGCTCACTGGGTTCAGAATCCCACTAGTATCCATGAGGATTTGGGTTAGATCCCAGGCCTTGCTCAGGAGGTTAAGGATCTGGAATTGCTGTGAGCTGTGGTGTAGGTAGTAGATTTGTCTCAGGATCCCGCTTTGCTTTGATAGGTCGGCAGCTACAGCTCGAATTCAACCCCTAGCCTGGGAACATCCACATGCAGAGGGTGAGTCCCTAAAAAGCAAAAAAAAAAAAAAAAAAAAATCGCAAAAAAAGAAAAGCAGGGGGGCTGCTGGAGAGAGTATATAGAGAAAACGGTCAAGGAGGACACAGCACAGTGGACAGTTCAGGTTTGATAACATACAAGATTTTTTTTTGGTCGTCGGCAACTTTAGTGAGAGAGTACATATGGATTGCGGGAGGCTGGGGTCCAGGCTGAAGGCGCTGAACTGGTACTTTCTATGTGTCAGACACTGTGCGACATGCTTTACATTTTTAGGGAATAGAAGAGTTGGGAGAGGTAAGGTGATGATTATGTCTCATAGTTAAAATTATTCTTGAGGAGTTCCTTGGTGGCACATCAGGTTGAGAATCTGGTATTGTCACTGCTGTGGCTCAGGTTCGATCCCTGGCCTCGGAACTTCCTGATGCCGTGGGTGTGGCAAAAAAACAAAAGTAAAATCAAATTACCCTTGGAAGCCCCTGACTTACCCTATCTATTAAGTACATGTTAGTTTTGTGTAAAATAGAAAACGTGGCAGTATACTACGATTGTGTACAGGATAAATGTTTATGTTGCTTTAACTAAAGAGAAAGAAAGCATATTAGAAAGATGTGGATTTCTCTTGTGGCACAGCAGGTTAAGTATCCAGCGGTGTCATTGCAGCAGCTTGGGTCACTGCTGTGGAGTGGGTTTGATCCCTTGACTGGGAATTTCCTCATGCTGTGGGAGCAGCCACAAAAAGAAAGATGTGAACCTGAACACCTGTTATCCACCCAACCTGGACATTTTTGCCAGTGTAACAACAGAAATAAGGATATCGATATCGCGGCTTAGGGGACAGATGGCAAGCCTAATCCACGGCCAGCTCAGCTGGTTTAAAACATGGTTTTCACCAGTGGTTGGGAATCTTGAACTATTCACATTTGGTTGGGAATAGCTCAGTATTCCATAAGGCTACAAGCAATTTTAACTTTTTCCTTTTTTTTATTGAGATATGTCATATATACAGAGTATACTAAGCTTAAATTGCTCAGTGGATCTTACATATTTACATATTTATGCAGCAAAAAGATCAAGATCGAGAACATTTCCAGCATGCCAAAGCGCTCCTTCTTGCCCTGACACTATGCCCTTAAAGGAACTCCTATTTGAGCTCTATCAGTATAGGTTAGCTTTGCCTCTTCATCAGTTTCATGCAGATGAGGGAGTTCCTATTATGGCTCAGTGGAAACAAATCTGACTAGCATCCATGAGGACACAGGTTCAATCCCTGGCCTCGCTAAGTGGGTTAAAGATCCAGCTTGTCATGAGCTGTAGTGTAGGTCACAGACGCAGCTCAGATCTGTCATGGCAATGGCTGTGGATGTGGCATAGGTCAGCAGCTACATAGGGAGGGTGTGGCCCTAAAAAAACACACACAAAAAAAGTTCATGTAAATGAAACAACACAGTATGCATTCTTTGTATTCTTTTGTCTGACCTATTTTTCTTTTTTCTTGCTTTTTAGGGCCACACCCGTGGCATATGGAGGTTCCCAGGCTAGGGGTCTAACAGGAGCTGCAGCTGCCGGCCTACACCACAGCCACAGCAACGCCAGATCCGAGCCGCGTCTGCGACCTACACCACAGCTCACGGCAACGCCAGATCCTTAATCCACTGAGCAAGGCCAGGGATCGAACCCGCAACCTCGGTTCCTAGTCGAATTCGTTAACCGCTGTGCCACGAAGGGAACTCCTGACCTATTTTTCTTGACAAGTGAGAGTCATTCATGTTGTTGCCTGAAATGGTAGCTAATTATTTCCATTGTTTCACAGTATTCCACTGTATGGATATACTGCAACTTCCTTATTCTACTGTTGATGGACATTTGAGTGGCTCCCATTTTTAGCTTTTAAAGAGAAAGCTACTGTGGACACTATTGCGGTATCCATAGGCACCGAACCCAAGACACAGCAGTGACCCGAGCCATAACAGTGATGAAGCTAGGTCCTTAACCCACTGAACCACCAAGGAACTCCAAGGCACTCGTTTTGGTTGGACGCATAGTTATGTGCAGAACTGCCAAGGTATAAGGAATTTCAATGTATAGATTTAACCATGTGTAATTTTCAAGTTTCTCTCCATGGAGGATTTTATTTGGAAATTAAATCATTCAGGTATTTTACAGCATGTAACACTTCAATAAGTCTATGAAGATATGTTCTTCTCTTCCTGTCCTTCTCATTTTTATCTCCTGGGGATGATTTTATCAGTTCCTCAGCTTTTCATTGGTGTTTCTCTTGGCTCTCAAGCTCTTCAGTTTCTTCCTCAAAGCCACCACGATCCACCGGCTAGGCTACTGGAACAGTGAGTTGCACTTCTTTGTCAACAGAAAACCCTTAAAAATCCCAAACACATTCTTCCCAACATGCAAGGATTGTTTTAGGCTTGATTGTTTCTATGTGCACATAATATAAGGATGCAACTAGCAGTACTGGAGAACTTTCAAGTCTTCCAGCTCATAACCACATTAAGACCAGGGTCAGCATTCATGGCTCTGGGGATCCGGGAGGAATCTCAACCTCATGCATATGGCTTTGAAACAGCAATTCATCTTTATTTATTTATTTATTTGTCTTTTTGCCTTTATCTAGAGCCGCACCCGCGGCATATGGAGGTTCCCAGGCTAGGGGTCTAACAGGAGCTGTAGCCACTGTCCTTCGCCACAGCCACAGCAACGCGGGATCCGAGCCGCGTCTGCAACCTACACCACAGCTCATGGCAACGCCAGATCCTTAACCTGCTGAGCAAGGCCAGGGATCGAACCCGCAACCTCACAGTTCTTAGTCGGATTCGTTAACCACTGAGCCACAGAGGGAACTCCAGCAATTCATCTTTAAATCAGCAGAGTGAAGGACAGGGGTGATGTTGGGGCGGGGGGGGGGTGCACACTTCAGTGTCTTTATGAGCATATTCATAAAGTGTGTAGTACCGGAGTTCCTGTCACGGCTCAGCGGTAATAAATCTAACTAGTATCCATGAGGACGCAGGTTCAATCGCTGGCCTCACTAAGTGGGTCAGTGATCTGGCACTGCTGTGGCTGTGGCGTAGGCCAGCGACCACAGCTCCAATTTGACCCCTAGCCTGGGAACCTCCATATGCCATGGGTGCAGCCCTAAAAAGCGCAAAAAAAAAAAAAAAAAAAGCATGTGGTACCTCAGACTGGTACAGCTGCCCATAAGCAGCAACACCAAAGCCAAGGCCTTTCTCTCTGAGGTCCTACTTGGCTTCTAGAATGTAAACTGTAGGAGTTCTCTTGGAGCGCAGTGGGTTAAGGATCTGATGTCACTGCAGCAGCTCAGGTCGCTGCTATAGCTCAGGTTTGATCCCCCGCCCTGGAACTTTCACATGCCACAGTGTGGCAAAAATAAAAACAAACAACAACAACAGAACGTTAACTATAAAACCAAATCAAGAAAAGTGCTGCAGCCACCCCGAACTTTGCATTTGATTCTTAGGCTCTAGATTTGTTTTAGGGCACTGGGGTTTGTATCTGTGTAGAATCATCTGACCTCAATAAACTCAGTACTGCATTGGCACCATGAGGAGGAGAGAGAGGTGATCACAAGGTCATTAGTTGACCTTGTGTTTCTAGTTTGAAAATATCAAGGCAGTTGCACATTTCCCCCCAGAAGACAGCAGCCTCCTTATATTCTGGAGGACAGCCCACTGGCCAATACTTTTGTAGTAGTTCCGGTTGATTTTGCTGCCTGTTCCTCCACAGACACAGCCTCATCAACAGTTGGAAACTTTTTGACACTGAAGTGGTTTCTGAAACTGTTACGCCACCCTTGGCGGGTTTTGAAACCCTTCCATCCCAAGGCTGTCTTCTCTGGCAGGAAGTGTGACCTGCGGCTTGAGGCCAAGAGCTTTTCTTTTTTTCCTTTTTCTCCATGTATGGCCATTGTTAGGCACCTATTTCTACTTCATTTCTTCCTGGCATAAGCGTGGTGCTTTTTCAGTCCTCAGTCAAGATTGATCATACGTACTTGCTGTCACTGCAGCAGTTGCAGGAAAATCTGACTACCTAGCCTCACAAATTTGTTGTCTTTTTTCTAGGGCCACACCTGTGGCATATGGAAGTTCCCAGGGTAGGGGTTTAATCAGAGCTGCAGATGCTGGCCCGCACCAGCGCCACAGCAAGGCCAGATCCAAGATGCATCTGCAACCTACACCACAGCTCACAGCAATGTTGCATCCTTAACCCACTGAGGGAGGCCAGGGATCAAACCCACGTCCACATGGATACTAGCCAGTTCCTAATTGGATTCGTTTCCGCTGCGCCAGACGGGAACTCCCAACACATGGATACTAGTCGTGATTGTTACCACTGAGCCATGACGGGAACTCCTTATCTTTTTTTCAACAGAGGATTGAAGGCTCTCCTGTTGACACTGCTGTGGCTCTGGGTACGGCTGTGGCACAGGTTTGATCCCTGGTCCCAGAACTTCCACATGCCAGGGGTGAGACGAGAGAGGAAAAACAAAAAAACACAACACTAGAACCAGAGTCCGCCTCCCATGAGACCCACAGTGAGATGCCCAGAACTGAGGCCAAGGGTACAGAGTCCAGTCTCCCCGCTCGGGGGTGTAACGGTGGCTAGTGACCTTCTGCTCTATTTAATCTGAGAAATGCCGAGCTCACATTAAGTGTGCCTACGATGAAACACCCTCCCATCACATTTAATCTCCACAATGAAGACAGCCTAATTTTTACAGATTTATAAACTGAGGCTCGGAAAAATTAAACTTGACAAGACCAGAGCTGATAAATGGCAGCGTCGGGATTCAAAAAAAAAAAAAATCCCCATAAGCCACTACACCAGACCCAAGGGCGGTGACGAAATGGCGACTGCGGAAAACGTGTACCAGCCAAACGTGCTGGCCGGCTCTGCAGCCAGGGCGCCAGTTACGTAACCTTGGCGGAGCCGGCGGGCGGGCGCGCGGCCTCCAGGGGGCGGCGGTCACGTGCTCAGCGCGGCGAGCGGGCGCCCGAGTGGCTCTTGCGCCGCCCAGCGGCCCCAGCTCTGGCGCGATCTCCACCCCGCCCGCCGCGTGCCCCGCCACCGCCCCCGCCAACCTCCTTCCGGCGCTGGCGTTTGCGTCTGGAACATTCTGCGCCGGAACAAAGGCCCCAGGGCGGAAGCTAGGGCAGTTGAGGGGCGGCTGTAGCTCCAGGCTCTGGAGGGGTGTGGGAGGAACTAGTGCTTCTGCAGATCCGGTAATCCAGGCTCTCCCCCTCCTCCTCCTCCCTGCAGTTTCTTTACACTTAAAGGGCTCCCTGGCCCCATCCCTCAAAAAATTGTCCTTACTTGGAGTTCCTGCTGTGGCACAGTGGGTTAAGAATCGCACCGCAGGGGCACTAGTAGCGGCAGAGGCGCAGGTTGGGTCCTTAGCCCTTGGCAATGGGTTAAAGGCGCCAGCGTTGCTGCAGCTGTGATGGTAGGTCACAGCTGGTGCTCAGATTCAGTCCCTGGCCTCGGAACTTCTGTAAGTCCCAGGTGTCGTCATAAAAAAAAAAAAAATTGTCCTTTCCCAACTCTTTCTCTGCTGTCAGGGTAGTTTTGTCAAGGGACCCTGCACAGGAGAGAATCTTTGGGTTCACATGAGAGGAAGGAGGCCAAAGTAGGGGACACTCAGGTTATGTTAGAAACTGCAGTGTAAAGGCTCACGCCTATTAGAAAAACCACTCCCTCTCAAACTGCCAACCTAGGTCTTACTTGCCAAATCGAATGGCCCTTTATTTATTCTTGCTGATGTTTAAAAGACTGACGCCACATTTTCTAGTTTTCCTACACCTTTATATCCTTCAGAGCCTCCATTTCCTTCTAGTGAATTCCTTCTAGTGAATTCTAGTGATATCTCCCTGAGTTATGCTTTGTTCATCCCTCTTGAGGAAGTGCACACGCCAGGGCATCTTATCTATAAGGTAATGACTTTCTTCTTTTTATGGCTGCATCTGAGGCGAATGGAAGTTCCCCCGCTAGGGGTCAAATCAAAGCTGGAGCTGCAACTGCTGGCTTATGCCACAGCCATGGCAATACTGGATCCGAGCCACATTTGCGACCTATGCTGCATCTTATGACAATGCCAGATTCTTAACCCATTGAGTAAGGCCAGAGATCAAGCCTGCATCCTCGTATATACCAATTGGGTTCTTAACCCACTGAGCCACAACAGGAACTGCAATAAGACAAGTTACCTTTTTTTTTTTTAGGGCCGCACTGGTGGCATATGGAGGTTCCCAGGCTAGGAGTCGAATTGGAGCTGTAACTGCTGGCCTATGCCACAGCCATAGCAACGCTGGATCCAAGCCATGTCTGCAAACTGCGCCACAGCTCACGGCAATGCCAGATCCTTAACCCACTGAGCAAGACCAGGGTTAGAACCTGTGTCCTCATGGATACTAGTCAGGTTCATTAACCACTGAACTATGACAGGAACTCGGACAGTTACTTTTTAAAAGCACATTTAAGAAGTTCTCTTGTGGCTCAGGGGGTTAAGAATCTAGTGTCACTGCACAGCCCGGGTCACTGCTCTGGCACGGGTGCAATACCTGGCCTGAGAATTTCCAAATGCAAAAAAAAAAAAAGTACATTATCTGTTGAGCACTTACTATGCGGCATGCACTGGGCCAGGCAGTAGGATGCAAAGAGAAACTCTAGGTCTTTTGGAGTTAGGAGAAGCTAACAGAGATGCACTTGATGATCCATAAATTCACATGTAAAGACAAATTGTGTTTGCTGCCATCAAGGAAAAGCAGTGCATGGTGAGGGGGGTCCTAATTTAGATTACTGGTCAGTAAAGACCTTTCTGAGAAGGCCTCATTTAAGCTGGGGCCTAGAAGAGCTCAGGATATAACCAGGCAAGACCCTGTGAGGCCTTCCTGACACAGGCTTCCTCCCCCAAATCCTCTGCTTTAGCTCCTCTCTGAAGTGGCAGAAAATAGTATCTGATGAAATTTCTGGAATTGTTTTGCAGATGCTAAAACCGCTACCACATGGAAGAAGTTAACTACTTGATGACTATGAGCACGTAGACTTCCGGACCTACAGGTGCGTAAGGATTGATAACGTTAACCCCTGTGACATTGCCCTGGTACTTTGCCATTAGCTAGAGGATTGTGCAGCAGCTGACCACGCACCCTGAGACTCCCCTCCTTCACCTTGCCTTTGGAAGTCCGTTGCTTGTGGAATTCCCATCATGGTTCAGTGGTAACAAACCTGACTAGTTTCCATGAGAACAGGGGTTCGATCCCTGCCTTGCTCAGTGGGTTAAGGCTCCGGTGTTGCCGTGAGCTGTGGTATAGGTTGCAGACGCGGCTCGGATCCCGCATTGCTGTGGCTGTGGTGTAGGCCAGCAACTACAGCTCCTGTTAGACCCCTAGCCTGGGAACCTCCATATGACGCGGGTGCGGCCCTAGATAAGGCAAAAAGACAAAAAAAAAATAGAATGGACGAACAACGAGGTTCTACTCTATTGCACAGGGAGCTATATCCAGTTTCGTGGGAAAAACTAGGATGGAAGATAATATAAGAAAGGTAGAGTGTGTGTGTATGACTGGGTCACTTTGCTGTACAGCCGAAATTGTCACAACATTGTAAGCCAACTATACTCTAATAAAAAATTTAAGAACAATGCCTTGCGGAGACCAGACAGGGAATTTGAGTGTTTTGAGTACTAGCTTCCCTGGACTCCTTGCTTGGAGCCCTTCAATAAATGCTGCACTTGTGGAGTCAACCCACTGGTGGCTCCATATGCCATTGGTGCCCCCATAAAAAAAGTTCGAGAAGTTCCCATCGTGGCGCAGTCGTTAACAAATCTGACTAGGAACCATGAGGTTGCGGGTTCGATCCCTGGCCTTGCTCAGTAGATTAACGATCCAGAGTTGCTGTGAGCTGCGGTGTAGGTCGCAGACGCAGCTCAGATCTGGCATTGCTGTGGCTGTGGCGTAGGCCAGTGGCTACAGCTCTGATTAGACCCCTAGCCTGGAAACCTCCATATGCCGTGGGTACGGCCCTTAAAAGCAAAAGAAAAAAAGTTTGAGACTCTGAAATATGCGATTGTGTGCTGGAGCTGTCTTGAACAGGCTTGTGAGAGTTGACTGTTAATTCTTCGTGAATTCTGTGAGCTGGTTATTAAACAGCCATTTAAAAAAATAAGTTATGGAGTTCCCGTCGTGGCTCAGTGGTTAACAAATCTGACTAGGAACCATGAGGTTGTGGGTTCGATCCCTGGCCTTGCTCAGTGGGTTAAGGATCTGGCGTTGCCCTGAGCTGTGGTGTAGGTTGCAGATGTGGCTCGGATCCCTCGTTGCTGTGGCTGTGTTTTAGGCCGGCGGCCACGGCTCCGATTGGACCCCTAGTCTGGGAACCTCCATAAGCCGCGGGTGCGGCTCTAGAAAAGACAAAAAAACAAACAAAAAAATAAGATTGGAGATAGGCAATTCAGTGCTGGTATGACTGCTTCATTTTATTTTCAGTATCATAGGCTTTTTTCCACTTTTGCTCTGGCATCTTAGCATGTGACTTACATTCTCTGGGTCATCTCACAGCCTCATGTGGTTTCTGGAACTTCAGCCATCATATTTCTGTTTTAGACAGGAAGTGAAAGAAGGGGGAGGAGGAAAAAAGGAACATTCTAGAAGTTTTACCCAAAGACTTTCACTAATACATTCTTGACCTCAGCAATGAATGGAGGCTGAGAACTATTTTAGCTCTCCTGGCCGTTACCCCAGTAATATAAAAGTTCTTGGAGTTCCCACTGTACCCCAGTGAGTTAAGGGTCCAGCAGTGTCTCTGAGGCAGTGAGGGTTCGTTTCCTGGCCAAGGAACTTCCATTTGCCTCCTGTGTGGCCCTAAAAAGACAAAACAAAAAAAAACATAAAAAGATGCTTAACATCTTTAGCCATCAGGGAAATGCAAATCAAACCACAATGAAATACCACTTCACATCCATTAGAATGACTCTAATCAAAAACAGATAGGAGCAAATGTTGGCCAGGATATGGACAAATTAGAAGCCTCAAACACTGCTGTTGGAAATGTAAAGTGGGGCAGCCACTTTGGAAAAGTTTGGCAGTTCCTCAAAAGGTTAAATATAGAGTTACCATATGATCCACTTGTAAGGAAAAAAATGCCAATGAACTAAGTTGAAATATCTGAGGGCTGGTTCTATTTGTAACAGATTTTTCGAGTGAAAATACTTTCCTCCTGGGGATTTGCATATAATATTTTATTTCAGTCTCCTAGCAAAATGCCTGGCTACACAAGAGGCACTCAATATATATGGTTGAATAAATGAATGAGTAGGTAGAAACTGTAAATATTTTAGAGTGAAATCTCCAGGTGGCAAAGAATCATCTTCTTCTTTGGAATTGATTTGTTATAGTATAGAATTCAATATTTTGATACTAAAAGTATTATTTTTGTACGGCTACTAGTTGTATGTATAACCAAGGAAAATGAAAATACATGGCCACACAAAAATTTGTACGTAAATGTTCACAGCAGCATTGTTCATCAACAGATGAGTGCCTATGAACAGGTGAGTGAAGAAATAAAATGAAATATGGTATAAAGCAGACGATGAAATACTGTTCAGTAATTAAAAGGGATGAAGTACTGGTACACGCCGCAGCATAGGTAAACCTTGAAAACATAATGGTAAGTGAACAAAGCCAGACATAAAGGACCACATGTTGCATAATTTCATTTATATGAAAAGTACAATATAGACAAATCTGTAGAGACAAAGAGTGGTTGCCAGGGGGTGATGGGAGGATTGGGATGTGATGGCTAAATGGTAATGAAAATGTCCTAAAATTTATCGTGTTGATGGATGTACAACTCTCAGTATACTAAAAGCCACTGAATTGTCATTTTTTTTTTTTAATTACTTAATGTACTTTATTACATTTATAGGTGTATAAGTATCATCATAATGAATTGTCATTTTCAATGGGTGAATTTTAGGGTTGTGAATTATGTGTTAATAAACTATTTAAAAACAGTTCTGTTAGTAAGGAAAATGGGAAAAATGAATATCAGGTAAGCAGCTGGCAGTTTCTACCATAGTTAGTATTCAAATCATAAAGAGCTCCTACAAATCAATTTCAAAAATTAATTATTTAGCAGGAACATAAAAAAGGATATGAGGAGATCCTGTCGCTCAGTGAGGATCCATGAGGATGCAGGGTTGATCCTTGGCCTCGCTCAGTGGGTTAAGGATCTGGTGTTGCTGTGAGCTATGGTGTAAGGTGCAGACAAGGCTGGGATCTATGACTGGCGTAGGCTGGCAGCTGCGGCTCCAATTCAACCCCCAGCCTAGGAATTTCCATACGCCATGGGTGTGGCCCTAAAAAGGCAAAAAAAAAAGGAAAAGAAAGAAAGAAAAAGAAAAAGGATATGAAAAGGCTTTTAATAGAATAAACAAATACAAAGACATATAAAAAGAAACAACCTCAGTGACAATCAAAAATGCAAATTAAAATAATTTTATGGCTAGCTGATAATGGCTATGATTAAAAGGACAAGAAGGAAGTTCCCATCCTGGCTCAGTGGTTAACGAACCTGACTGGCATCCATGAGGACTCAGGTTTGATCCCTGGCCTTGTTCAGTGGGTTAAGGATCTGGCGTTGCCATGAGCTGTGGTGTAGGTTGCAGACGCGGCTCGGATCCTGAGTTGCTGTAGGCTGGCAGCTATAGCTCCGATTAGACCCCTAACCTGGGAACCTCCATATGCTGCAGGTGTGGCCCTAAAAAGACAAAAAAAAAAAAACAAGAAAAACTAACATTGGTGAGGATGTAGAGAAAAGGAAACCCTCATACACTGTTGGTTTTGAGACAGGCTAGGACCTGGGACTCTTTGCTGCAGTGCTGGCACGTGGACAAACATCTCCAGTAGCAAAATACAAAGAAACTGTATGGGACCAAAATTAACTACATGCATGCACAGATGGGACAAGTTATGGGCAAAAAGACCAAAAAACCCAACTGCCACTTCTGAACAGCCAGGAACAAAAGCAGGGTGTGGAGCATGACCCCATGTACAGCACATCACAAAAGGGTGGGCAAACCACTCAAGCCACTCCTATGGCCCCAACCCCTGGGCACCCCCACAGTCACCTGATATAAGGAACCAGCTCGGGGCCCATGTTACTTGGTTTTGCTCCCTCCTGCTGTAGCAGGAGCACTCTCCCAAAGCCTTGCCTGAATTTCTCGTCTGGCCTCATCAATTTCTACTGATTAAGGAAAGCCAAGAACCCTGGTGGGTAACAGCAGGAATTTATACTGGTGCAGGCCCTATGGAAAAGAGTACGGAGGTTCCTCGTAAAACTAAAAATGGGATTATATGGTCCAGCAATTCCACCTCTGGGTATTTATCTGAAGAAAATGAAATACTCGTTCAAAAAGATATGGGCGTCCCTGTGTTTACTGTAGCACTGTTTATAATAACCAAGACATGGAAGTAACTGAAGTGTCCATCCATAGATGAATGAAGAAATATATAGATATAATTACTTAGCCATAAAAATGAATGAAATCTTGCCATTTGCAACATGGATGGACTTGGAGGGTATTATGCTAAGTGAAGTAAGTCAGAGAAAAACAATACCATATGATTTCACTTACACATAGAAACTGCAAAAACAAACAAGCCAGCTCATAGATACAGAGAACAAACTGGTGGCTGCCAGAGAGGTGGGGGATAGAGAGATTGACAAATAGGTGAAGGGGTTTAAGAGGTATAAACTTCCAGCTATAAAATCATCATGAAGATGTAATGTACACATAGGGAATATAGTCAGTAATATTGTACAGATTCGTATGGGGATGGATGTTAAATGGTCGCAGTGGGGTGGTCAGCTCATAACGTATAAAAATATCAAATCACTATGTTGTACACCTGAAACTAACATAATATTGGATGTTACTTATAACTTTTAGAAATGCCACAATAAACTAATATCGCTGAAAAAATAATAATGACATTTATTTTTCAACATATTAAGACTGGCAGGAGTTCCCGTTGTGGCTCAGTGGTTAATGAACCTGACTAGCATCCATGAGGACACGGGTTCTATCTCTGGCCTTGCTCAGTGGGTCAAGGATGCGGCGTTGCTAAAAGCTGTGGTGTAGTTTGCAAATGCAGCTCGGATCCCATGTTGCAGTGACTGTGGTGTAGGCCGATGGCTACAGCTCTGATTGGACCCCTAGCCTGGGAACCTGCATGTGCCATGGGTGCGGCCCTAAAAAAAAAAAAAATTGGCAAAATTGAACACTGTAAACCAACTATAATGGAAAAAATTAAAATTATTTAAAAAATACTGGCAAAATTAATATGTTGAACCAGAAATTGCACCTTTAAATTGCACCTTTTTTTTCTTTTTACTGCCACACCTGGGACATAGGGAAGTTCCCGGGCTAGGGGTTGAATGGCGCTCAGCTGCCAGCCTGCACCGCAGCCATAGCCACCTCAAATAGGAGCTGCATCTGTGACCTATGCTGCAGCTGTGGCAACACCAGATCCTTAACCCTGTGGGCAAGGCCAGGGATCAAACCCACATCCTCATGGATACTATGTCAGGTTCTTAACTCTCTGAGCCACAATGGGAACTCCCAGAAGTTGCATCTTCTTTTTTTTTTTTTTGCTTTTTAGGGCCACACCCTCGGCATATGGAGGTTCCCAGGCTAAGGGTCCAGTTGGAACTATAGCTGCCAGCCTACGCCACAGCCATAGCAACGCGGGATCCGAGCCATATCTGCGACCTACACCACAGCTCGTGGCAATGCCAGATACTTAACCCACTGAGCAAGTCCAGGGATCGAACCTGCAACCTCATGGCACCTTATTGGATTCGTTTCCACTGCGCCACAGTAGCAACTCCAGAAACTGCACCTTCTAAGAATGTATCCACAGAGCCATGCTTCTCAAAATGTGGTCCACGGACCAGCAGCACTGGTATCACTTGAGAGATCAGAATCTATGTTTTAATAAGATCCTTAGGTAATTCCTATGCACATTAAAATCTGAGAAGTACTGGGAATTCCCACTGTGGTTCAGCCAGTTAAGAACCTGACTAGTATCCATGAGGATGCAGTTTCTATCCCGGCCTCAGTCAGTGGGTTAAGGATCCGGCATTGCTGAAAGTTGTGATGTAGGGAGCTTCCATATGCTGCAGGTGAGGCCCTAAAAAGAATATAAATAAATAAAATTTGAGAAGTACTGCTTCAGTGTACTCATGCAGAAGAGTAAAGCTATATCTATGAGGATTTTTATTGCAGGATTGTTTACAATGTTGACAGTTTTCTATTAAGGTAATATCCATCAATAGGGAACAGCTAAAAAATTACCAGAGTATCCTCCTGGCCTAGTGGGTTAAGGATCCGGTGTTGTCATTGTTGTGGCTT
>PVHT021183648.1:3173012-3184452 GCA_004024745.2 Catagonus wagneri
GCCGCCGCCGCCGTCGCCGCCAGCGCCACCGCCACCGCCACAGGCTGGGTCTGCAGCTCTGAGGTGAAGCCCGGCCAAGCCTCGCGCCCCTCCGGCCCCTTCCGTTCGCCGTCGCGCCCCCGCCCCTCGCCCCTGGCCTCAAGCATCCTCCGCCCCGTGGCGCTGCGCACCTGCTTGGTCACCCGCTCCTCCCCGGCACCCTCCTATGCCCGCCTGCCTGGACCGCTCCTCTCGGTTTCAGGCTGTCGCCCCCTCCTCGTTTGGGCCCCAGGCCTCTCCGCAACTGTCGCTCTAACTATGCCTTTCTCCACCCTTGCCTGCCTGCTCCCCAAGCCCCTCTTCACCTCCGATTCTGCCGCTGTTAAGTTCAGGGTTTCTCGGGGCTGTGCGTTTTTACCCTGCACGTCCCTTGGCTCTGCAACGGGGAGATAGCATCTCTCGCCCTTCCCCAACGCCCCAAGACTTCCTCTAGATCCCCTCTCTCCCACTCCACCCCCGCATCACCCTCTCGGGTTACTGTGCTTCTTTCCGCCGCGTGGTGCGGAGGGATGGAGAGGGGGGGATTTGTTTAGGGGCCAGGTGAGGACCAGCCCACCTCTGCCCCTCCCCACGGGTCTCTCTTTCTCCTCCCTCCCCACCGCCATCCCCAGAGACTGAGGACCCGCTCCCCAGACTTCTCTACTGTATATTTCTCAGGGGGAGGGGGCACGTCCGTTTGGATGGAGATTGGGACTTCGGAGTGGGGGCTGGGGTGTTCAGTTGGGTGGGATGGGGATTCTGGAGGAGAGGCCTCTGCTGCCAGACTACCCATGTTCTTCTTGGCTCCAAGGAGAAATGCAAGCCTGGCAGCGATACCCCCCTGAGGAGATGTAGGGGAACCCCACCAGCCGGCTGCTGAGGGGGCGAGGGAACGGCCGCCCTGCCCCTCCCCTCCTCACTGCGGGGTCCTCCCAGCTCGCCGTTTGATCTTACCCCGCCCCCCACTGCAGTGACCTCCCCTTCCTCACTGAGCCGACCTTCTCTCCCCACGGGCGGGGAAGGGGGGGGGGTCCCTACTACAGCCGACGACTGCAACCAGCTCCTCCCCAACCCCCACCCACTGCAGTAACCTCTTTCCCATCCCTCCCAGCCAGCCAGCCTCTGGCCCCGCCCACTGATCTCAGGCTCCACCCCTTTAAGCCTCTTATCTTTCTCTTTCCTTCCCTTGCACCCAAGGAGATCCCAGCCATCATGTCCATAGAGAAGATCTGGGCCCGGGAGATCTTGGACTCCCGTGGGAATCCCACGGTGGAGGTGGATCTCTACACTGCCAAAGGTGACGCGCAGGGCCCTCCCACAGCCCCCGTGCTGGGTTTGCCCCCGCCTGGGATGGGAGGCTTCCCCAGTTCGCAGGGGGAATGGGGTGCTGGATCCCCCTTGTCCAGGGGAGCCAGGATGGGCCGATCTCTGTGTGCTAGTTTAGTGTGTGAGACACGCCCTGCCGCTGCATGTCTGTGTGTGAACTGTGTGTGTGTGTGTGTGTGTGTGTGTGTGTTCCCTGCATAGCTTCATTTTTGTGGGTTCCTACTTGTGCGTGTGGGACCCCAATTAGATGAATAAGGAGGCCACTGCTTGTGCATCTGCCTCTGTGTGTGTGTGTGTGTGTGTGTGTGTGTGTTAAGGAACAGTGTTGGGCAAAGGCTGGATGAAGTGTCCTTTTCCCTCCCTCCTCATTCTGTGTTCCCCTCCCAGGTCTCTTCCGGGCTGCAGTGCCCAGTGGAGCCTCCACTGGTATCTATGAGGCCCTGGAGCTGAGGGATGGTGACAAGCAGCGTTACTTTGGCAAAGGTGAGGCCCTTGCTCTTTTCTGGGCGCTTCCCATCTCTCAGCTTCACACTCCTGCCTCACCTCGGTCCCCAGCCATTCCTGATGCTTTCTGCCAACCCTTTCCCTCTGGCCCCTCCGGGCCTGACCCTGCCTTGTCTCTGCCTCTTCCCAGGTGTCCTGAAGGCAGTGGAATACATCAACAGCACCATCGCCCCGATCCTCATCAGCTCAGTGAGGCCCACTCTTTGCTGGCGGTGGAAGGAATCCTGGGTTATGGGGGGGGGTGAAGAAGAGGGAGAAAGGCCCACCTCTTGAGAATCACGGTTACTGAGGGAAGGGTGCCCCCTGCTCCCGTGGGGGTTCTTGTCCCCTAATCCAAACAGATTGCTGTCACAGGAACCTGGTCAGAGGTGCCTCTGGTTGTGAGCCTGTGTGTGGACTGGGAGGGGGCCCTCTGTCTCAGGGTCCAGCTTCCATCCTGGCCCTGAATGATGGAGGTTCTGTTCACAGGGCCGCTCGGTGGTGGAACAAGAGAAGCTGGACAGCATGATGTTGATCTTGGATGGGACTGAGAACAAGTGTAAGCAGGGGCTGGGAGATAGTGGAGGCGTGAGGGTGGGGACCGGGGAGGGGGGGCAGACAGGCACCTGAAAGGCCAGCATTGTGGGAGCTGCTTAGGAAGGACGGCCTGAGGACTAGCCTTGCTTCTGGCCTCTTCCCAAAGCCAGAGCAAGAGAGGATAGTGGCAGTGGGAGGGAGTGACATGAGACAGAAGGGAGAACTTTGCAGCATAAGGAGGGGGGAGTTGGTGGCGGACAGTCTGTGGTCTCCGGGATGTTTGGACATGAGCGCAGCTCTCTGCGCCCCACCCCCAACCGCTGTTTTCAGAAGAGGATGGATGAGGCGTTGCAGGCGTAGAAAGGGAGGAGTGGGCCTCCTTTCCCGGCCCCTTTGGGGAGCACAGGTGGAGGCAAGGGCCAAAAGGGGATCGGGGACTTGTTTGCTCAGTGCCTTCCCCTGTCACCTCCCAGCGGAGCTTGGGGCCAATGCCATCCTGGGTGTGTCCCTGGCCGTGTGTAAGGCAGGGGCGGCTGAGCAGGACTTGCCCCTCTATCGCCACATCGCTCAGCTGGCAGGGAACTCAGACCTCATTCTGCCTGTGCCGGTGAGCCCTGCACCCTGGCCCTTCGATGTGGTGCCTCTCCCAGGGGTGGGTGGGGAGGGAGCATGAAACCATGTGAGGACTGATGGGAGGAAAGTGACTGGGGCAGCTAAAGAGCAAGGATGGGGACAGGGGACTGAGTCTGGGAAGCTGGAGGAAGTTTGGGATCTGGGGTGGACACTCCTAGGGGTGGAGAGGGAAGCACTCTGGGACTTCTCTGTCCTCCTGTGGCTCCCAGGCCTTCAATGTGATCAACGGTGGCTCTCATGCTGGGAACAAGCTGGCCATGCAGGAGTTCATGATCCTCCCCGTGGGCGCCGAGAGCTTCCGGGATGCCATGCGCCTCGGGGCAGAGGTCTATCACACGCTCAAGGGCGTCATCAAGGACAAGTATGGCAAGGATGCCACCAACGTGGGAGATGAAGGCGGCTTTGCCCCCAATATCCTGGAAAGCAGCGAAGGTGAGGCCGGGAGCCCTGAGCCCAGCAATAAATGTCACCCCATCCTGGCCCATCAGGAAGAGCCTCCCACTTCAACAAGTATGAAGTGTGAGGAGAATGTGTGAGGGTCCTTGATCGAACTCCAATAGGTAGCAGTCCTCAGAGTGGGTGCCAGGGGGCCTCAAAATTCACATGCAGACCCAAGAGAACAGTCTTTACCCACCCAGCCAGATCTGGTAATGTCTACAGGTTCCCACTGGGGCCCTGGGAGTGCTGGGAGGTGGTCTAGGTCACCCGTGAGACCCATCCCCACCTTTCACTCAGTTGGATTCTCTGTTTGATGGATGAATCAAACTCCAGGGAATGCGCTCAGATCTATCCCATTCCCACCCCAGCCTCTTAGGCCTCTAGGACCCCAAATTTTTCTCTGCCTTGGGAGAGACCTTACAGTGAAGAGAAACAATACACACAGGTAGTGGCTAAGAGTTAACTTTCTGGGGCCAGATTGCCTAGATTTGAACCTTGACTTGAAGAGTTCCTGGCTGGTGATCTTGCTCACTTAACTTCTCCGCGCTTGTCTTTCTTATCTGTAAAATGGGAGTATTCAACGTTATGTACCTCTTAGCATCCTTGTGAAGATTAAGTGAGAGCACATGTATAAAGTGCTTAGGTGACATAGTTAGCTCCCAATAAGTGATAGCTAGTAAAATAAATAAATAAAATAAATAAATAAATAAATAAATAAATAAATAAACTGGAGTTCCCACTGCGGCACAGCAGGTTAAGGGTCTGGCATCTGTGGCATAGGCATTGGCTTGGATTCGATCCCTGGCCCAGGAACTTCCATACGCCGAGGGTGTGGCCAAAAAAAAACCCAATTATTATTAACAAATTTCCATGGAGTTCCCTTGTGGCACAGTAGGTTAGGATCCAGCTTTGTCACTGCAGCAGCTCCAGTTGCTGCTGTGGTGTGGGTTCAGTCCCTGACCTGGGAACTGCCACATGCTTCAAGCACATTAAAAAAAAAAAAAATTCCATTCCTTCGCATTCCTAGCAGGTGGCCTGCTGGCCCCAGACCTTGAGATAACCCCCAAACAACCTCAGCCAGTCCTCTCCCAGCAACAGCCCTCCAGCCATGCTCTGAAGTCCCTTCTTTCTCTCATTCCTCCTCGCCCACCCTTCCCGCTGCTGCTCCCACCGTATTCCATCTCCAGCCCTAGAGCTGGTGAAGGAAGCTATCGACAAGGCCGGCTACACGGAAAAGATTGTCATTGGCATGGATGTCGCTGCCTCGGAGTTTTATCGTGATGGCAAATACGACTTGGACTTCAAGTCTCCTGCCGATCCTTCCCGCTACATCACTGGGGAGCAGCTGGGGGCCCTCTACCAGGACTTTGTCAGGGACTATCCTGGTGAGAGCAAGGGCTGTGGCCGAGAGGGAGGCGGGGAGGGGGGGCAGTCAGGCCTGTGTTGGGACAACTCTGGACCTTATGGGATGTGGACCTGGGTGCCAGGTAGAGGTGTCCTGAGAAAAACCTGAGGACCAGCGATGGGGTGAGGGAGGCTCCTGCAGAAGCTGGGCTTTGTGCATCATGTGAGTGTGCAGTACCCTGTGAGCCTGCTCCGTCTCCTTTGGGTTCTGACTAAAGCCATGAGCTCTGAAGCTGCTGGGGCCCTGGGGATGGTTTGGAAGGACCAGGCGTGGTGAGAGGGTGACTGGAAATAGCATAGTGCAGGATCTTTGATAAAACTGGATGCTGATAGCACTGGAAGTCATGCGTGGCTAGACCAGGAGGCTGAGGAGTTGCTGACTTACCCTCTCCAGGTCTCCTGAGGGCTCCATACCCTTGGATGGAGGCAGTTGATTTCTCTCATCCTGAGGCAGAATGAGAGAAAACAGACATAAAATGCAGAATGAAGGATTTAGTGGAAGTTCCGTTGTGGCTCAGCTGTAACAAACCCAACTAGTATCCATGAGGAGGCAGGTTCAATCCCTGGCCTCGCTCAGTGGGTTAAGGATCCAGCGTTGCCGTGAACTGTGGTGTAGGTTGCAGACATGGCTCCGATCTGGCATTACAGTGGCTGTGGCTGTGGTGTAGGCCGGCAGCTACAGCTCCAATTTGCCCCCAGTCTGGGAACTTCCATATGCTGCGGGTGTGGCCCTAAAAAGCAAAAAGCAAAAAAAAAAAAAATCATTTAGAATAGCAATGACGGAATTCTCTTGTGGCTCAGCGGGTTAAGGACCTGGCATTGTCACCTCTGTGGCTCGGGTTGCTGCTGTGACTTGGCTTTGATCCCTGGGGCCCAGGAGCCTTCCTCATGCCAAGGATGCAGCCAAAAAGAAACAAAAAGGAAAAGAAAAGAAAAGAGAAAAAGAATAGCAATGAGGAAAGGCTTCCCGGTAGAAAACAGAGAAATGCAGGAGTTCCCTTCATGGCTCAGTGGTTAACAAATCCGACTAGGAACCATGAGGTTGTGGGTTCGATCCCTGGCCTTGCTCAGTGGGTTAAGGATCTGGCGTTGATGTGAGCTGTGGTGAAGGCTGAAGATGCGGCTCGGATCCCACGTTGCTGTGGCTGTGGTGTAGGCCGGCGGCTACAGCTCCTGTTAGACCCCTAGCCTGGGAACCTCCATATGCCGCGGGTGTGGCCCTAGATAAGGCAAAAAGACAAAAAAAAAAAATATATAGGGAAATGCAAAGATGGGTTGTGAGAAGCTTTCTAAATCCTTGATTTTTGAAAGATTTTGTGAAAGAATCAAGCTAAGAATCGGTCAGGGAGGGCTTATTTTGGGGGGAGTTGGGAATCAGGGCGAGGGGGCTCAGTTGGCCAGAGGATCTGAGCGGGGTGTTCCTGCCTGACACAGATCTTCCTCATTGCTCTCCCAACAGTGGTCTCCATTGAGGATCCCTTTGACCAAGACGACTGGGCTGCCTGGTCAAAGTTCACAGCCAATGTGGGGATCCAGATCGTGGGTGATGATCTGACAGTGACCAATCCAAAGCGGATCGAGCGGGCGGTGGAGGAGAAGGCCTGCAACTGTCTGCTGCTGAAGGTCAACCAGATTGGCACAGTCAGCGAAGCCATCCAAGCGTGAGTCCCTTCCGGGATCCCCGACTCAGCCTGTTTCTGCAGGACGCCTCTCTCCTGCCTCACAAGTGCCCCCAGTCCGGTCTTGCCCACAGATGCTAAAGAGGGCAGGGAACCTGGAGTCACCTTCTGCTCCCTCCACCTCTGTTTCTCCCCGCCAACAGCTTCCCTCCAGATGTTTCTTGAGGGCTGGGGAGAGGGTGTGGGTGCCGGGCGCTGGGGCTCAGTGCTGCTGCATGGATGCAGGTGCAAGCTGGCCCAGGAGAACGGCTGGGGGGTCATGGTGAGTCACCGCTCAGGAGAGACTGAGGACACGTTCATCGCGGACCTGGTGGTGGGGCTGTGCACGGGCCAGGTGAGTGCAAGGAAGACCTTTGTGCAACTGGTGGGTTCTAGGCTCAGGCGGGTCTCTCCTTCCAGGAGTTTGTGGGTGTCAGGGGAATGTCAAGGGATCCTAAGTTTCTTTCACTAGGCAAAGGGGCAGCCACCGAGTTGCTTATCTTTTGGGATATTTCAGATCAAGACTGGTGCTCCGTGCCGTTCTGAGCGTCTGGCTAAGTACAACCAGCTCATGAGGTAAGGGAACTGGGGGAATGGGAACCTGGAGCCCAGAGGGTTAAAAGTTCTGTTTGTCCACTGTTTCACCCTCCAGTGCCCAGGCCCTGGAGGACAGCAGACATCAGAAAGTAATTGTTTTGGGGGAGTTCCCACTGTGGCTCAGTCGTTTAAGAACTAGTATCTATGAGGATGCGGGTTTGATCCCCGGTCTTGCTCAGTGGGTTGAGGATCCAAGCCAAGTCTGTGGTGTAAATCACAGACTTGGCTTGGATCCCATGTTGCTGTGGCTGTGGTGTTAGGCCCGTGGCTGCAGTTCCAATTTGACCCCTAGCCTGGGAACCTTCATATGCTGCAGGTATGACTCTTAAAAAAAGAGAGAGAGAGAGACGAGAGAGAGAGACAGAAAGCCATTGTTTTTGAATGACGAGTTTACAGATGGCCTGGTTGAAGGCCCACGCAAAGACAGGGAATGCCCTTGCTGGGGCCGGGACCCAGGACAGGGGCTGGGAGGATGGTGGCCCCCTGGGAAGAGAGGTGGGGTCCTCCTGCTTCCCTGAAGGTGGCCTCTCTGACTCACCTCTCAGAATTGAAGAAGAGCTGGGGGACGAAGCTCGCTTCGCAGGACATAATTTCCGCAACCCCAGCGTGCTGTGATCCCTCCACCTGCCTGGAGACTTGGAACCCCTTGCCCATCCTCCTGGAGCCTCTTCCTTCCTGTCCTGCTTGAAATTTCACCCCAGACACCCCGGCTGACCCACTGCGCTGCTCCTTGGCTGGTCTAGCCCCTGCTGTCTCCGCTCTCCCCCTCTCTGAGTTCCACACTCTCCACTTCTCTCTCCTTCCTCCTCTCCCTCCTTAAAAACTGGCCACGGACCAAGGATTGTAAGGCATCCACAGAAGACTGACCAGGGTCGGTGACGGAGCGGCAGGGTTGGTGAGAGAGGGCCCCCGTGTCGCTTGTGCTTTTTGTGTTCCTTCCATGCGTTTCCATGCCCAGGAGGCAGGAACTGTGCAGTGCAGAGTGGTGAGGCTGGCCTGAGGCTCTAGTGTATTATTTATTCATTTATTTATTTTTCATTCATCCCGTTAACTAATCCCTTCACCCTAACTCCAGGGCCGGAAACTGGCCTGACTGGAAGGGACCCTGTGTCTGCATTTCATGTGACCGTAGATGCAGAGATGGCCCGGGGTGGGAGTCTTGCTGGAATAGGAAGAGTGGCAGAAAGGGGACTTGGCTGACAGTTCCTGTGTGCGTTCCAAGCCTTAACTGCAGCCTGGCTCGGTCCAGAGGCCGGGCTGCATGCCTGGGGGCTCTTCCCCTGTCCCTCTCTTCCCGGCCCTAGCCTCCCCATCCTTCCTTCAGGCTGCAGCACTTTTGACTCCCCCGTGCCATGCTCCACAGCTGCCAGCACCTCTGTGGCACTGAAATGTGCACCACCATTAAAGTCTGAGTCATCGTGCATTACTTTGTCTGAGGAGTCTTACTCTAGTCCACACCAGGGGAGAGAAGGTGGAGCTCCTGGAAGCTGGTGAAACTGGTTAGCAGAGCTGCGGAGGGCACAGCAAGAGGGAGAAACCCAAACAAATGCGCCCAGGAGGATGGCATTGCCTGGCGGTGGGTCGGTCGGGGGTGGAGCACATGGCCACACATGGCCATTGTCCTGCCTTCTCAGCAGCAAGCCTGGCCCCAGGAGCCAGGTGAATTAGGGTTTTGTTTTGTTTCCTCTTTAGGGCCGCACCCATGGCATATGGAAGTTCCTGGGGTAGGGGTAGAGTTGAAGGGGTACAGCTGCCGGCCTACACCACAGCCACAGCCAGATCTGAGCCACATCTGCGACCTACACTGTGGCTCACGGCAAAGCCGGAGCCTTAACCCACTGAGTGGGGCTGGGGATCGAACCTGCATCCTCTTGGATACTAGCTGGTTTCTTAACCCATTGAACCACAACGGGAACTCTGAATTATGGGTTCTTTTCCTGAGGTCCAAGAATTCCTAAAAGTACCAAAATTTGTGCATGTACGCATTTTTGGAGAAAGGGATTCACCAAGGCCCTTGACCAAAGAAGGGATGAAACTGTGGGCTGGAGTAGCCCCCATACGGGGCCTCTCCCGGACAAAGTCCCGGCCGCCTCTGGGCTGGAACAGCACTGCTCCTGCAAGCTGAGGAGCCGGGGAGGGAAGAATGGGGGTGCAGAGGAGGCCTGAGGACACTCGGCCTTCCAGTAAACTGGAGCTTCAGGACCTGGAGTGCTCAACAGACCCCTGGCTGGGTCGGCCTGTGAGGAGGGTGCCCGCGTGTGGCCGGAGACACACTGCTATTCTTCAGCTCGGAACAGCTCCAGCATTGAGATAGGAACCCAGGAAGCACCCGGGGGAGAAGCCCCCCTCACACGCCAGGGCCATGGGGAGCTGTGCGGCCACTAGAGAGAGTCAAGTTTCAGCAGGGTG
Source organism: Catagonus wagneri (assembly GCA_004024745.2). Lineage (NCBI taxonomy): Eukaryota > Metazoa > Chordata > Mammalia > Artiodactyla > Tayassuidae > Catagonus > Catagonus wagneri. The sequence continues at coordinate 3,182,516 of PVHT021183648.1, forward strand.
GCCCCCCTGCCCCCAGGGTCCGGGTGGGAGGAATTTTGAGGTTGCTTCCTCTGGGGGCCTCCTTCTCTCTGTTTCTACTCCGGGTTCCGGTCCTGGGACCCCTCTGCCATCTTGCTCAGCCCCAGGACTGGAAGAGGATTCCAGTTCTGTATGGTCAGGACCTGTTTCTCTGCTCTCCTCCTTCCTGAGTCACTGACAACTCACCCATTTTCAGTTCGGAGGGCTTCTGGCCCCCTGTCCTCTGTGCCTGGTCATCCCAGTGTGGGCAGCTCAGCTTTCCCTCCTCCGCTGTCTCCTGGCGCCCCTTTCTGTTTCCCTTGGGGCGCACTGGCTAGGTCGCCTTCTCATGATCCCCCACCCCCCCAAGCCCTCAGGTACTGGGTTGGATTGGGTTACAGCTAGCTCTGCCTGGGCCTCCCAGGCCCCTCTCTCCACTTTCCTTTTGTGCCCTTGCCTGGAGACGGGTGGATCTTGGGGGGTGGGGCCAGAGAGGGAGCTGGGGTGAGGGATGGTGTGGGGCCAAGGCTGAGTTGTGGCCCACCCCTCAGGTAGGGGAGGAATTGGAGGGGCTAGGCCCTGGCTTCTCTTCTCACTCTCCCCATCCCCTGTTCTACGAATGCCTAAGTTGTTTTTGTTTTTTTTTTTTTACTTTTTTAGGGCTGCACCCACGGCATACGGAGATTCCCAGGCTAGGGGTCAAATCGGAGCTATAGCTGCTGGCCAACACCACAGCCACAGCAACGTGGGATCCAAGGTGGGTCTGCAACCTACACCACAGCTCACAGCAACGCTGGATCCTTAACCCACTGAGCGGGGCCAGGAATCGAACCTGCAGCCTCATGGTTACCAATCGGATCCGTTTCCCCTGTGCCACAACAAGAGCTCCCTAGGTTTTTCTTTTAGGCTCAGATGTGTCATGGTCCAAGCCCATCCCTTAGTGGTTAAAAAAAAAGAGGGAGAAGAGCTCAGCCTGGAAGGGAGGTGGAAGGGCCTGGGCCAGGGCCCAGTGGGGCACTGAACTGAGCCTTGCAGATGGAGAGGAAATACAATGGGTGGGGAGTGGGGAGTCTAGGAACGAAGTTGGGAGTTGGGGAGAAGGATTGGGGGGGCTCTCCTAGGGCACTGGCCATGGGAGTGGGCAGCGGCTGGGGTGGGGCTCTCTGGAAAGCCCTGAGGGATAAGGAAGATGGGCCTGGGGTAATACAGTGAGTGCCAACCAGTTCAAGAGGCAGAAGAGTGGTGATTCATTCCCAGCCCAAGGAAGCCTTCCTGCTCAGTTTCCCAGTGCTACAGACTCCATCTAGAGATTTGAGTATTCTGAGAACTTGTCCTAGCCTAGCCCAGGGAAATATGAGGCAAAATCTACTTGTTGCTACAGAACCTTTCCCAGAAGGCTGGTGGGATCCTACCTTCAGGGCCCACTCTTGGCCTCTAGCTGGCCTGGCCACACACCTACCCCACCCCCACCCCAAATCTGGAGCGCTACTGAGGGCTCCCAATCCAGACTCCGGCTCCATCTCTTCCTGTTTCCCAGCCTGCCTCCCTCCCATTCTCTGGCCTTCCCAATCTCTGCTGCCAAAAATCACCCAGCATCTTGGTGTCCTTTGTCCTGGGGGATGTTGCCGGCTGGGTGTGAGGCAGGGAGAGAGCCCAGCAGACACTGGCGGTGGTCTGGGGGTGCTGGCCTCATGGCTGGAGAGTGGGATCGGCTGGGGACTGTCAGAGCCAGAGGCAGCGTGGAGAGCAGTCTGCGGCGGGGGCGGTCCACCTTAGAAAGACTGGGATTGGGGAACTGGGGCACCTGGGGTCGTCTCCATGTGGAGCCTCCCCCCCACCACCTCTTCCCCATGGCCCAAAGCACTGGGAGTGATGACCTGAAACAGATTTGCGAAGGAAAATGGAGTTACCACCAGCCAGTGGGCCTGAGGATGGTGTCC